>MJUU01008142.1:49431-90916 GCA_002080025.1 Modiolus philippinarum
AGACCGATTTTTTTTTTCAGTCTTTCTATGTCCCCTCTTCAAAATAAAACATGTTAACACGAACATAACCTGCACGCATAGACAGTATAGGGCATCTTTCATAGTACACCATGAAAAATTCTTGTATTTTCGTTTTAACCTAAGTTTCATCTTTTAAGCTCCATAATTTTTAAACGATAAGTAATATGTACTCAAATTTGGTACCAAATTAAAACTAATTTAACATCCTTTACAACGAACACAAGTTTGGGCACTTTACACCCTTTTTATGATCTGGGGTACAAAAAATGTACCGCTCCCCTGCAAAAAATGCGAAAATGACGATTTTTGGCTGTCAATTGCTTTCAGATAAACAACCCTCGTCATTTGTTTAGTTTTTTTTTGCCTAACTTATCAGGTGTGATACAATGTTGGAACATAAAACTATTAAAGTCCATAAAATTTTGATTTTCGATAAAAAATTTTTGAAAAATGGAAATTTTTTCAAATTTTAGATTTTTTCCCACATTCTGGTAAAAAATCTAAAATTCCAAAAATTTCCATTTCCAAAAATTTAGGATCGTAAAATCTGAATATACATTTAATAATGGCCGTTTTAATAATGATTTATGATATATTAGCAACAATTTGTGCGCACACATTTTAGTTTTAGACAAATTGTAGGTTAAGAAATGTCAAAATTAGCACCCCTCCCCCTAAAAATTAAGGGAAATTTTTAAATATTCAGGCTCTAAATGATAAAAAGATAATGTTTAATGGGAATTCTAGTGTTTATTTCACTAAAGCTGACATGCAGAAGATCATTGAAGTAGATTTAAACTTTTAAACAGGACTCTTTTCGACTTTTCTGCCCAATATTGTATGCAAAATGCGAATTTTCCGATTTTCAGAATTTCTGCTGTTTGACTTTGAGATGCAAATACTTGATGAAATTGATATGTAACTTGAGAATGTTGATTAAATATCGTTTCATTATATCTTAGCAATTACAAAGTATGCTTTTAAACATTTTAGACTAACGACAGTCTCATAATTTACCAACATATTACCCCTTACCACACATATTCAACACAATTTATTTCATTTTATTCAGCTTGAAAAGCTTAAACGTTGTATAAAACAAATTTTCAAACACCAAAATACACAGAGGCTGACATATATCACAAATAAGAACATGCGCATGGTTTATGGGCAGTTGTTCAACACTTAAAATTGGATTCCGTAAAATTCTAAAATGCTGGAAATTCCCATTTTTCACGAAAATCGCCCAAAATATTCAATTTTACCCTTATTTTGGTGTTAAATTACATATTACGATTTATCAAATGCATCTTTTCCAAAGAAAGTAAAATATTTGTATACTATATTCATATATATTTAAAGACAGACATATTTTGGGGACTTTTAAGTTTAATTTTGTTGGGGTAGGGTTAAGATTTTCGGTATTTAGAGTCGCATTGAACACTCCTTGTTTTTCTAAGCAGTGTTTTAAGATAATTTATGTATCGGTTAAAACAATAAATTGGCATATCTGCAGATAAATCTTTCAGATTTGCCACATATAACGATTTAAAAGTGAATTTTGTACAAATCTGAAATTCTAAAGATTCCCGTTTTTCAGACAAGTTAGGTTTAAAATACCAAATCACAATAGAATTCATGCAACCTTGCTATATGCAACGCATATGTTGCGTGTGGTGGTTATTTCTGACCCAACATAGACAAAAATCGATAGTTTTGGGGAAAATTTGTTTGGGTAGGGGTAAAATTTTTGGTATTTAGAGTCAGATTAAACACTCTTTGTTTTTCTAAACAAGGTTTTAAGACAACTAGTGTATCTCTTAGAACAATTAATTGGCATATCTGCAGATATATTCTATAGATTTGATATATATTGCGATTTAACAGTGAACAATGGACAAAGTTCCCATTTTTCATAAATTTTTGGAGAAATATTGAGTTTTGGGGCCAATTTCAGGGAAAATTTGTTGAGGTAGGGCTAAGATTTTCGGTATTTAGAGTCACATTTAACACTCCTTGTTTTTCTAAACAATATTTTAGAACACCTAATGTGTCGCTTGGTTCAATTAATTCGCATATCTGCAGATATCTGCAGATATATCCTCCAGATTTTGCATAAATAACAATTTAACAGTGAACTTTGGACAATTCTAAAATGTGAAAAATTCCCATTTTTCATCAATTTCGGGCAAAATATTGAGTTTAAGTCAACAAATGGCTGTTAATAGGTAAGATCATAATGTTATTCATGCAACTCTGTCATATACAACACACATTTTGCGTGTTCTGGTTATTTTTATACGAAAATAGACAAAAAATTTTAGAGAAAATTTGTTGGGGTAGGTGTAAGTTTTATTGATGTATGATGTTTACATTACCTAAAAGCAGCCATTGTTTGTAATGGTTGTGAAGCAAATATAATAAGCTTTCATTTGATACCTATTTTAAATGATATTTGTTTACTAAGAATAATATAAGGCAAAAGAAAGACAAAACAAAACAAAGGTCCACGTATTTTGTCTATTTGAAAATAAAATTTTGGTCATTTAAAATATGTTAACATCGTCTTAACATGTTTAACATTGAAGAAAATGGATTTAAAAGCTAAAAACAATTTTCAGATCCTGGAATTGAGAAGCACTTCCGGTTCTCTAGACCATCAAACTTTCGCAATTTCAATGAAAATATCAGTTTTTTCGTCAATATTTCATTGGGGTAGGGGTACGTTTAATTGCGCTATGGAACATATTGGGCATAGAAATTGTAAAAACTGGGGTTCTTTGTAAAGCTTATATAATTAGCAATCATTTGATACCTCGTTTGTATAACTGGAAGGCATTTGGTCAACATCTTGAAGCAACTAAAATAAAAACTTAAACGAAAAACGCAGTTTTCCAGTATTTCGGTAGGTGGGTCTACCATGAAAGAGAGGGTATTCTTCTCGATTACAACAATATTAAGAAGAACCCGGGACTACGAGCTTTAGCCAAATTAATGTTGAATAGCATCTGGGGTAAATTCGGACAGAGAAGCAACCTGCCACAAATCAAATACATGTGTGATCCTGCAGAATACTGCGACATGTTAACCAGTGACCAAATTCTTGTTATTGGTATTAATTTTGTCAGCGATGAGATGATGGAAATGAGATATCAGTATAAAGAAAAATTTGTGGAGGAAACCGGACGTACCAACGTGGTCATTGCTGCTTATACGACCGCCCAAACAAGACTGAAGTTGTACAGTTATTTGGAGAAGTTGAATACCCGTGCCATATATGCCGACACCGATTCCATTGTTTATAAATCTCAACCTGGAAAATGAAGGCCCGAATTGGGAGATTACCTAGGGGACCTTACGAACGAAGTACGAAACAACAAAATTACAGAGTTCGTGACTAGAGGACCGAAAAATTACGCCAACAAATTGGAAAAACCTGACAAGGACGGAAATATGACAATATGTAAAGTACGAGAATATAAACTCTTTAATGATCAACTTCGATACGATAAGCACTAGACCTTATAGCTTTTTAATTGTACGGGCAGCATGCGGATGACCCTTCGATCCATGGCTGTTTTTATGACGGCGAAAATGAAATATGTATACTTGTAACTAGTTGATTATTTACTAGTAATTAGTATCAGAAAGGAACCTCCCTCAGAAAAACAAAGAATAAACCCAAAATAACAATGGAGAAGTACATATACAGAGACACAAAAAAAGAGGTTGGAGTTACGGTTTGGAAATAGGCCAGAACAAAAAGAGGCAGAACAGAACAGGGAAATAAATCGATAGAAAACAACACAAGGGTTTGGGGTTAATGTTAGAGCACAAACAAGGGAGACAACTAAAACAATAGAAAAGCACGTCCAAGCTTAGGTAATACATTGAAAGGGCTTCCGGAGTAATTTGGAACAACACAAAAATGAAGATAATGGGTTACCCAAACATAGTTGGTTAGGGTTAGGTTTTAGGTATAACTAGGTGGGTTAGTTAAGGTCACGAAGGATTACGTTAGGGATTATAAGTTTAATCTATGACTTAATATGTTCCAGCCTCCCACCACTTCCACACCGCTACACTACCTTTGCGGTGCTCCACGTTCAAGACGCTGGAAGACGGGGCTGAAGACATTATACAAAATGAAAGGGATACCTGGGAAGGGGTCGGGCTTTAAGCGTAAAACCCAACTTTGCGGTGCTCTACGTTCAAGACGCTGGAAGACGGGGCTGAAGACATTAAACAAAATGAAAGGGATACCTGGGAAGGGGTCGGGCTTTAAACGTAAAACCCAACTGCAAATATATCTAAGTGACGGGTTAAAATATCCATGTCTGTATACAAATAAACGGAATGACAGTTGTTACAAACAGAACTAGCTTTCAAAAAACTGATAATTGATTAATCAAGGCGATCGATAATTTCGGAGGGAAGTATGGAAGGAACTTTAACATTGGCCTTATGGGCCCAAAGTGACGTGATACACTACTACTTCTGTATTATTATAGGATTACGTTTTACGGAAATGTTGTTAAATAATGCCGTATGATATGGTTGTATTTTAAATATATCTAGCATTTCAACATGCTATGTATTTATGGTGATAACCAGAAGTCAAGGGTGTTCTACTGCCACTTGAGAGATTTCAAATCTAGGAGAAGATGACACCACTTTTTTGAAAAGTGTTATATGAAACTTAACGCGATCATTAGTTGCTTTCACCAAATCATCTGTATGGCTTATATGTGCAAGTTTATGTCAAATAAAGTGCAGATAAGACACTTCTATGGGTATTTTTCCCAAAAAAAAATAGAGAATACAACTCTTTCTGCGGTTTGAGCTAACATATTCGAAGATATAAAAGATATCTATAAAAGCATTTTGACTTAAAATATACTTTTGGAAGAAAATTTCAACAGTAATCTTTAAGTAATTAAGTGTGATTCATCGTGGAAAAGCTAAGATATGATGTGCACTGGATCTCTTTATTATGTGTAATTAGGACAAGTGAAAGATACAGGGTCCAAACCTCATAGCATGTAGTTTTATGTACATTAATGTGGTGTCTTTTTTCTTGTCATTGGTGTGCAGATGGAGCTTTCAAAACCTTATTTTGGAATTTTCTGTTCAGATTTTTTGCAAAAGATGGCAATTCCACTATTTTTCCCATATGGCGGTTCTGCTCCATATAAAGTCCAATACAAAGTTAAAACAGCTCTTACTTTGTAAATTCCATCTGTGTAGAAAACAGTTCGTGTAGTTGTAGTATATTAATTCGTTATCATAACTGCAGATGTCCTTCAGGGTTCCACACTTGGTCCCTTACTATAATTGTGTTACATATGATATTACACAAAGATAGCATAATTTGGCTCATTTCTTTTCTAATCATTATTTTACTCTGGTCAAAATATCGAAATGAAATAACTAAGGCAGAAATTAATGGGATTTACTTACAGTGGCAAATAAAGCAAAAGAAAAGAGGTAAAGTCTAAAATAAAAAAAAATCAAAATCAATATATAGGCAAAACAATGGAGACAGAATGACGAATACCGATAAAACAAAAAATACTTATACACTAGTAGTGGGACAACCTCCCCTAATATTGAGGTTTCATCTTTCGGGATAACACGGGCTCTGGGCTCCGTTCTCCAACATTTTTTAACTTTGGGCTACTGGCTTCAACATAAGGGCAACGAACCCTCACACTAGGGCTTTGGGATCCACTCACAAGGCTCTGGGCTTCACTCGTTGGACTCCGGACTCCATTAACATGGACTCGGAGCTGAAGAGATCTCTGGAGCCCGTTTTGATACCGTCATCAGGTGCTTTGAAAGGGTTAATACAATTTCCCCAATGTGTGACTTCTGTACCACTGCCAAATAAAAGTCATTCGTGGATCTAGAGGGGGAGTGCCGGGTTGAAACCCACTTTTTGGAAAACAAATTTAAATTATGTGCAAATTTAGACATCATTTGACATTTTTTTCATTTCTTTTTTTGGTAACAAACTGTGTACCTATTTAAAAAATATTTATTCACTTGTCCTTGTTATTTTCTGAATACTAAAAAGATCCAGACAAGCGTTTCAAACTTTTACCTTGGTACTGTTTGAGGATTAGAGAAGTTACATGTACCATGGTTTTGTTTAAGGGTTAGAAAATAACATTAAGTAATTACTAGTAGCCACCAAACAGGCATTTCACCACAATATCCTAGCTGGCTGTGTGTACGCTGGGTGTCATGCGTAGAGCAGATCATGCTTACCATTTAGGAGCACCTGATGATAGCTAAGTTTTTGAAGGGGTTCACACTGTTAGTGCTTTAGTTTTGTGGCGTTCTTGTTCAGTTTTGTTACTTTGTATTGTCTTTGTCATGCTGTCTCAATTCGTATTGGATATTAATTGCCGTGATTTGGATTTTTGATTTTGGAATTCCCCTTTCATCATTTTTGCTTCGGTGTATTAAAGTAATTTAAACACATATGGGCGAATACTTCAGCTCACATGCAGAAAACTAAAGCATTGATAATATATATCAACTCACCACGTTTTAAAAATATTGGAAGAATTCGATATATACCTACTTATATGCACAAACATTGGCACAAGCAATGGAAAAAATAAAGGGATTTGGAGAAAATGTACATGGGACAAAATCCCTATAATTAAGCAAATGGAACAACGCTTTCATTGTTGTTCTTCATCTTGAAGTCACCATGAGGCCTTCATAAAAGAGCAAATACTCCTACCTCATATTAAGTTCAAGACAGCCCCTAGCACCGGTTTGAGCAAAATTCACTTGCTAAGTGTGAACAACGCTACATAGAAACACGTATCAGTTTCACATTAAACTAATATGTTCAGCTTAAAGCTTCCAAAATAGTTCGCCGTAGGAACATACGGAAATGAGACAAATTGAAACTTGATGGTACACAAGGCACCAACTAGGCTCACTAGGTATGCATGAAAAAACGTCTTTTGTGAAAATTCAATAGCACTACAAGTAAATTCAAACTTATACGTAAGTAACTTGATGGTTCGTGTATCTACCGCATATACTATGTTTAAGCAAAGAGTGTATATATAACTATAAACAAGACAGTTTCAACGGCCGAGTTAGTATTTTCTTATCGCAAATCTGATGATTAATCCCGATTTAAGGGCATATTCAGTGATCTCGTGTGGACGAATTATGTCCTGATTTTTTTAATCATTTTTGTTCTTCCTTTACTGATTTCTGACGCCAGCGACCAAAACCTAATAAATCGAGAATATATATACTTTCAAAATGCAGAGTAATGCCTTTTATTAGCTCCTGCATGTGCAATAATCTGGTTAATTCGTTGAAAAATTCTGCTTCCTCAATTACGTGAGAGCTGATATTTCTCCCAAACTCAAGCACTACGGCCCATGACATAATTTGCGTTAAGTTTATATTGCTATATAATAATTGATCGAAAGAACTAAGAACTGTCATTTGTCATTATGCTTGAACGTCGAAAAACCCTCAACTGCTAAAAGATTCCTGTTGAAAATATCTTCAAAAAGTGTATGAACTGAGAGTTTTAAAAGTTATCTTTTATGTCTCTCCGTGGATCTAAATGCCTGGTTATGTTAGTCAGTGCTCAAACCGCACAGAGATTTGTATTAACTGATATATTTTTTTTAAAAATACCCATTGAAAGTGTCTGTTTGATATCAACTTGCACATATAAGCCATCTAGATGATTCAATGAAAGCAACTAATGATAGCGTACAGTTTCATATAATCAAACAGAATACACAAGGTACCAACTATGCGGAGAGACATAACTCACTAGTTATGCATGAAAAAAAAAACGTCTTTTGTGAAATTCAAAAGCACTACAATCAAATGTAAACTTATAAGTGAGTAACCTAATGGTTCTTGTATCTACCGCATATATTATGTTTAAGTAAAGCGTGTATATGTTCCAGACCATACGCGTATTTGGACCCTACGCGTACGGTCCGGACCATACGAGTATTTTTTCGAAATACCCATACGGTCGGACCGTACGCATATGGTCCGAAAGTACGCGTACGGTCTGGCTATTTCAAAGTCTATCGTTTTCTTGGATAACGTATACCATATTACTTAATGAATTAAGCTCTTATGTTTAGAAACTATAAGATTTTCTAAAAACGTTATTTTTAAGAAAATATGATAGAAAAATAAGAATTCGCTTTGCTGTAATTATGTTTTGGAGATTCCTATATAAAATTGACTTATAAATTGAACGTTATTTGAGATAAAAGAATGAAAAAACTTTTGTTTCCTAAAAAAAATAAATGGAATATTAATTGAATAACATATATGGTCTTCTTGTCTGAAAATCCTGAGCAAAAAATCATTGAATATCAGGTATAAGGAACAACAACATTTTTCCCAATCACCCCATAAAAAGGTGCAAATCCCAAAATAGTAAAGAGACCACTGAGTTAGTATTTTCTTATCGCAACTCTGATGATGATTAATCCCGACTTATGGACATATTCAGTCATCTCATGTATCTCCAAATGGTATTAACTATGCCAATTGCAATTTGCATTTATATAGCTTAAAATTTTCTCAACTTATTAAGTATTATTTAATACAGGGGCTGAAATGATGTCCTTAGACTGGGATTAAGGCTGAAATGATGTCCTTAGACTAGGATGAAGGGGTCGGACGGTTCAGCAACTTTCAATTACCCTGTACTTATCGATTGAAAATGTTTTTCATTGACAGTGGACGCTTTTATAACTACTTGGCTGGGAATAAAAGGTTATTTATGCTCAAATTTGTATATCGGTAAATGTTTGTAAAAATGGTAACAGAAAAAGCAACAGTTCTCATAATAACGCTAATATTGCAAGCACAACCCACGTGGGCCAACCCTGGTACACCTTTAATAAAACATAACCTTTCCATAAAGTGTTGTTGTCTTTTCATTGCTTGGAACTCTCCAGTCAAGCATTTCAAAGAGTACTGCTTGAAACTCTCCAGTCAAGCATTTCAAAGAGTAGAGTTGAGTAGAGTAGAGTAGACTTTAACTTTATTTGAAAACTATTTAACCCCTAAGGGTTGCAGCAATATACATTTAAACAATACATTTAAACAGTGCTAGAAATATGAACAAAAAAAATAAAGCAAGACAGTATTATTTCGATACTAAAACAGTATGAGGGTCATCTTTCCTAAGTTCTAATGACTGTTGTATATAAGATACCGCTCTTTTCTTATCATCGGGTGATGACGGGTTAAGAATTAAAACAAGTTTTTTTCTAATTGGTTTAGTAAATTAAAATGTGTTATATTAATTTAATTCTTTATTTATTTCAAGAGGATTGCCGACAGCCTAAAGGCTACGAGCGGTTCTCCTCAACATACATACATACATACATCCATCCATACAAACACATACAAACATATATAAATACAAACATATTTAAATACAAACATATAGATATAAAAATGTGTGATAAAGAGAATAGAAAGAAAAATAAAATACATCAATAAATACATATCAGCAAACTGAAGTCCGGAAGAACACACACACACACGCACACAAGCACATATACACAAGAAGGGATGGATGTCAAGATATTTATACAAGGAAAAGGACGATTTAGTTAATGCATTTTAGACGGGAAAATAATAGAATCCAGAAATGTCACTGTATGAATCTATTAGTAGATTTTATATATTTAAACACGCATTCAAATAAACAAAAATTTTCATTCACAGATAAGTCGTCACTCCCCTCTATTAAAATTTTGCTTAAGTAAGCTGGACACAGATCTCGCAAAAAGTTGATGTTTAGCTCTGGGCATAAAATAGTTTTAATACTTAGCAATAAAGAGGTTCGAAAAGTCGAGTATCGGGCACATTGGATCAAAAAGTGTTCGGTCGATTCTACGTGCACAATTCGCAAATTTTGGAATCTGATAGATTGTACACAAACAAATGTTGGTTTAGTCCGCTTAGATCCAGTCGTAATCTCGTGTGAACAATTTTTTTCGTAACTGTGACCAAGTGAGTAAACATGTTTTCGATGTGATTTTTCGCGATTTTTCAGTAAACGCTTGAAAATATCAAGAGACGTAGCGGATACAATTTCTGATGAACGATTATTCCAGTCCCAAACGGATGACATGACGAAAGAATTATAAAATGAAACAGTGCGTACCCTCAATGGTATAATTTGGGAGGGTCTTCTGGGGTTGTAATTAGTTGTGTTATGACTCAATAGTGGGAGGATATCTACCAAATATGGAGGCACAAGATTATGTTTTATTTTGTATAAATAACATAATCTATGAAATTTGCGTCTATCTTTTAATAAGTCCAATCCAACTTCTCTTATTAACAATTGATGACTAGTTAATCTTTTAACTCCTGTAATAATAAGACATGCTCGACGCTGGACATTTTCAATACTATTAGTATCCAACAGTGTGCAGTTGTCGTAAATTATATCGCTGTAGTCTAGTAGCGAGCGTACACACGTTTTATACAACTTTTCGAGACAAATTCTTGGTAATAAACGTCGCATTTTCAATATGATGTCTAGACGTTTATGGCATTTTTTACAGATTTCCAGGATATGATTAGACCAGGTCATCTTATTATTAAGGATAAAACCAAGATGTTTATGACTGTCCACTTCTAAAATAGGAACGTTGTCTAGATCCAGTGGTGGATGCGCTTCACGAGCAGATTTTTTTTTATAAAATTTTAGTATTCTGTGTTAGTAGCGTTGAATGTTACCAACCACTGCTTTGACCAAGCATTAGAGTGTTTCTAAGTCGGCATTTAGTATTTGAAAATCGTGAGCCTTATCAGAAATATCTTTTATTAATGAGGTATCGTCAGCAAAAATTTGATGTTACTTGTATTGCCATATTACACCGATAGTAGTAATCTAAAAATTGCTTTCGACATGAAGAATTAATTTTACAGTTGAAAAAGAAGTGGAACTCATCCTCTATGACGTTGCAAGTATTACAGGGCCTTTGACATCTTGGAATGTTTTTATTTATACCTCCCTTCTTCAATTAATAAATACAAAAGATATCCAAATTGCATTACAAACAGTAAATTTCGTTATGCTGTACACGTGTTTCAAGGAGTAACCTCTCATCAGCAGCATTAGAATCAAATAATATGGAAAGCCATAATCCAAAAGTTGTAAAAAAAGTACTCATTACCAAAAATGTCGAAATGGGAGGCCAAATTCAGTACCAAGGACTACTACCGAGTGCCATACAAGGAATGAAGCCTCAGTATTTTATAGGGGGTTAGAATTTTAATGAAAGCAGTAAATTTGTATAAAATGCAAGGTAAAATTTTCATGTCAGACAAGTCTGACTATTGAGCTGGTGGATACCCTCGGGCACCTCTGGTCTGCCAGCAGTGGCATTGGCCCAATGGTTCAAAATGCAAAAAATACAGAAATAGCATTAATAACAGTAAATTTCGTTATCCTGTACACGTGTTTCAACGGGTAACATATGGTCACTAACTCTGAATTTGGTAATAAATTTTCAAATCTCTTTTTTGGGATTCGGACACGTTTTTCCTGATTTTGAAGAATTTATAATGAAAGTTTTTATTTTCCTGTTTTAGATTATTTATTTAATTTTCATTAATTAATGAATGATAATAATTTGTGACAGAATTTTTTATATGACATTTTAAATCTTTTGTTTGTTTTTCTGTTTTACATTCTCTTAGATCTTTTAATTCAAAGTTTGTTTCTTCTGTAATGCTAGATGCATATGTGAACCAAGAGTAAATACCATTAGAGTGTAAGTCTTTTGACAGTTGATAAGCTTCTTTGAGAAAAGGATTCAGTCGATCGTTGTTAAGTCTATAGAGATAACTTAATGTTTGAGTCTTTATGAAACTTTCATCTGGCAATAAATCTTATTCCTCACGAACCTTAATATTAGTGGAGCTATTTGAGTGGTTCCAAGTATATTCTTAATAAAATTCAAATGGAGTTATTCCATTGCTGTTTTATCTATACTACTCAACAAAAGAAACGATACACATTTAATTTTGTAATTTTTTTTGTATTTCACATTGCAAAGCTGGTATTTTAATGTATTAATGTATTCAACGGACTTCAATGTTTATCCCATTTTTAAATCGACTCCGTAACGGATACGATCAAAATCCGGAATGGTTGTTTTTTTGCCCGATGATCGAGTTCGCCGTTAATTGATTGTCTCATTTTGATGCCCCGTTCAATCCAAAATTAAAGTGGTTAATAGCTTAGCGCGACCAGACCGTCAATCTTGATTTTTGCCGTCGCAATTCATTGCTATTCTAAAAGAAGAACAAGCTAAAGACTATTGATTAATCCAAAGAAAACATGCGCATCAAATGACAAATCACTTGGTAGCAGATCCCGAGAAACGTCGCAACGTCAAGGTTGCATAACAAGCGTTTTACCCTCGTGAGAAAGGTAGTTGAAAACGGAAA
The DNA here is from genome assembly GCA_002080025.1 of Modiolus philippinarum. Taxonomy (NCBI): domain Eukaryota; kingdom Metazoa; phylum Mollusca; class Bivalvia; order Mytilida; family Modiolidae; genus Modiolus; species Modiolus philippinarum. The sequence continues at coordinate 61,948 of MJUU01008142.1, forward strand.
ATAGGCCCGAGGAAATCATGGTCGACAAAGCTACAGAGGTTTGAAGTCAGCCGGTTCGAAAATGTGAAGGTTTGGTAAAAAGAAATGTGAACATGCTCAATATTTCTGCAAAAAGAAATTCCGGATAATGACGTTTACCGTGACCGGAGATAGTTTAAAAATTGTAAGAGACATTTTAGGGCATAGTTTAAAAATTGTAAGAGACATTTTAGGGCATAATGTGAATTCTTACGTGCAAAAACACATCTTGTCTACGAGTAATGGTTTTCTGTCAGAAAGTAAAATATTATTTTTGATAAAATCTGTATATCGTTTCTTTTGTTGAGTAGTATATAAATGATAAAACATCAATGGACCTATTATTTTTTATAGCTCGAGACTTAGCTCTATATAGCTTAAGGTATGAATCCATAAAACAACTTTAAGAGTTGTATGTCAGAATTGGTTTCACCAAAGTTTGAAATAATTTGCAGCCTATTTTAATGGGAACATTACCAAACTCTGAAGTATATGTTTTTATAGCAAATAATACTTTTCTAGCCTTATTTGCAAGATCAACAGAACAATTTACAAAGCTGTCATTATTGTTTATTATACATCCTAAATATCTAAAATCCTTTACCTCTTCTAAATTTTGCCCTTGTATTGCATTAAGGACTTACGAATAATTTTATTACGGGGATTACTCTGAATAACCATAGTTTTTGTTTTCTTTATATTAACTGAAAACTGCCTGTCATCAATAAGAAGAAAGATTATTCAGACTATTCTGAAGATCAGATTCAGTTTCAGATAGAATTATAAGGTCGTCTGTAGAACTTTGGATTTTTTCCTGATCCATCAATTGCGGGGCTCATTTGGGTAGAACCAGAAAATTTCCTACCCAATCTACAGTCTTGTACACCCTTCGGAGGGGGTATATTTGGGAGCGGTTTTCCAATCTGTAGATTCAAGCTGCACCGACGAGATGTAAATTCATCGAAATGGGACCTCATCTGCACAATTCAAATTGAAATGCAGTTTTGCGTGTCACTCGTATTGTACTGGTCAAATTCCTCAGTGGAAATATCATATCCTTAAACTCTAACTCAGTTGGTCTTTGACTTTAGACTTGTATAAATTATTTTTAGACCTGCATAACTTTTACACGGTTATCCTGAGAAAAATACAAGATTTCCAATTTTTGCTGTTTTAGACATCTTAAATGAAATTAAAAACCTTTACAGACATGTAGTATAATGCATATATATCCTGAAATTTTAAACTTTTCAAAACTTTTTAAGATTTAAACCCCAGTTAAATGTACAGTTTTACACATCTTTGTACTTTTACATAGGTATGCAAAATTGCACTAGTGTGCAAATACTGCATGTAAACGCAACTGCATACGTGTGTAAAGTTAACAAAGGGTGTAAATTTGCAGGTGGCCAGGGGCATATGTAAATGTATATTTGCACATGTGTAAACTTACATGGTATGTATTTTCAGCATGTTAATACAAACTGAAAAATGCACACTGCAAAATACTGTTTCTGTCTAAACAGTAAAAGGGTTTTGCAACTTGATTTCAACAACGGCAGTAGGATATCGAAAGAACAAAAGGGTGGTATTTACAAAAATCGAAGTCCAAAGACATGGCAAAAACGAAAACACAGAAAACAATGACGTTAGACAGCTACAAAGAGGGTCTCATTGGGGTCTAAGCGTGACACGGGATCGGCCGTTTTTCTGTAAGCGTGACTCGTGAAAGTCAAATTATTGTGCGTGAAAACGGGAAAGGAAGTAGAGCGGGATACGTGAAATTAGGTGAAATTGGGTCGTGATTTCGGGAAAATAATAATTTTACTAAGCGGGAATTTCGGTTTTTCGTTATCAAAAACTTGAATTAATGTACGACTTACAATCATTGACATTCTGCAAGAAACCTTTTGATCTTCGACTGGATTCTGTTGTTTTGTATTGCAAAATAGGGTCGATTCCTGACCTTACGTACCAATCAAATGCAACAGATGACAGTGTTTATTGGAGTACTTTGCCAGATATTTTATGTTGTTGAAGACCCCGCATCCATGACAAAATGGACACATGGATGTAGCGTTGTTCAGCATTTATTAAGTGAATTCCGTAGGGGCCGTCTTGAATTTACTATGAGGTAGTAGTGTTTACTCTTTGTTGAAGGCCCCATGGTGACTTCAAAACGAAGAACAACAATTAAAGCGTTGTTCAATTTGCTTAATCTTACCATGTATTTATAGGGATTTTGTCCCATGTACATTTACTCAATATCATTTTATTTGTTCACGTTATGAATGATTCATTATTTTTCTATATCAATAACTGGCAGTGATGCTACATTGTGTATGAATGTTAACAATATTTAAGAGATAACCATACTGTATTTTAGGATCTGAGGGGGTAAAATCGTACTGTCGCAAACTGAGTTTACCCCTGAAGATCCTAAAATACAGTTTGGTCATCTCTATTCTAATGAAATCCGAAAAAAAAAATTAAAATCGTTTTTCAAATCACATGCAGTAGAATACCGAAGGAATAAAGCACAAGATAACATAAATCAAAGTCCAGAGACAAAGCAAAAGCAAGAACATCAGAAGACGGAAGACCAAAGACGCTACACAACCACAAAACACAGACACTAAAAATACAACAATAAAAACCAAAGCACGAACAATGTGAACTCTCAAAAAGATTAACATCAAGTGCTCCGGAAGGGTAAGCTTGTCCTGCTCTGCATACTGCACCCGTCACACAGTCAGTGAAGCTATTGTCATTTTCTAACCCGTAGACATGGCCAATTAAAAAACATGGTACGTGTTACTTCTCTAACCCTCAAACAGTACTACTGTTTAGATTTGCAAAACTTCTGTAAATCTCTTAAGACAGTAACAAGGACAAATCGTTACTAGTATTACAAATATCACTAACGAAGACAAAAACTAAACATCAACAGTATGATATACAAGACAACACACACAAAAAAAAACTAAAGCACTGTCAGTGTGAACATAAAATCCAGGGTGACATCAGGTGTTCTAGAAGGGTAAGCTGTCCTGCTCTGTATACAGCAACCATCACACATCAGAATCGGTAACATCAAATCCGGGAAGACGTGAATCTAGCTGAAATTGTCACTTTTCATTTGTGACACCGACATTTCATATCTGTCTATGATGTCGTGGTGACGGACAGACGGACGGACGGACGGACAGACCGATTACTATATGGCGTCCGCCACATAGTGGCGGGGCCCTAATTACTTGAATACCATATATATACACAAAAACGTATCACTGGTCACACGTTACTCTATTTTCTAAATAGCGAATAAGCGTGAATCGGGAAAACCAAGAAACGATAAGCGGGATACGGGAATTTAATGAAACGCTTAGCGTGATCCGGGATCAGACCCCCCGATGAGACCCCCTACAAAGCACAGAAATAAAAAAAACAACATTCAAAAACCAAGGCACTCTCAGTGTGAACTCCCGAGAAACTGAGATTGACATCTAGTGCTCCAGAAGGGTAAGAATGTCATGCTCTGTTAACAGCACCCGTCACACTGCGAGTCAATCTAGGGAAAAGTCAACATCGGTATAGTCAAATCCGGGAAGACGTGGATCTAGCTGAAAATACCCGCTTTCATTTTGGACACTCACACGTCATATCTTTCAATGATGATCTGGTGACGGCCAATGGATTTCTTGAGGGATAAAATTTACATAGGCTGAACAAATCCCTGACTAAGAAGCTTTTGGGACAGTTTTTTTGGTCTATTCAATATATCACTGTACAAACTACATGCTCGACAGTAACCCATCAACTGTGAAATGTACACTCCATAGGCTGCAGAGGTAGGTATGTGACTGCTAAGAAAGTTTACAACTGGGAAGTTTAAAATCATAGCTTAGATTTTAAACGCCCATCTTCATCAATATACAGTATGAAACCATGAAATTGATGCACTCACAATGAATCGTTTTCCCTATAAAATTCAGACTTCTCCCACGAATTTGTCTGATATTGCGTTTTTGGTCTATAAAAGGATGAACTCTACTCTGATGAAAAAGTAAAAGAAGATACAATGCAGCCGTATATTTTTTAGACTGACTAGTGCTGCCCCCTGGCTCACTACGCTTTGCTCTGTTACGCTCAAGGGACAGATGAAGGCAAATTGAAAAAGTGGAAATTCCACTGTATGACGTCACAATGTCGCAAAGACTCCGGTTGTTTACTTTGGATACGACCGGAAATGACGAAGGGATTTCCAATCATAAAGTTATTTTTAAATATAGAACAACCAATCAAAAAATGTTTTGTATACAAGCCAATGAAATCAAAAGATACAAATGTCTTTCGGACGGTTGTCTATATCTGTCTCTATATCCGTTAGATTCGACGGATTTGAGACAGACTCGTCAGTCTATATATTTTTCTATTAATCTACACATTTTCAAGATCTAATTTAAAACTTTTAATTTTCTGCGTGTTTTTCGGGCCCATTTACATTTTATCATTGGCATTTTCAATGAAAATACACACCTCAGATTAAATCCATTCAAATGCATAGAAATAAATACTTTTTCACACTGGTGCAGTTTTACACATATGTAAAATTTACATACTGGTGTAAATCTTGTGCATGTAAACGGGACTTAAGTAAAAATATTATTAAGTTTGAAATACTCGAATATTTCAAATGAATGTTCAAAAGCAGTCACATAAGATTTTTTTCTTTTTTCTTCAAATTATATTATAAAAACTAATATATATTTCAGATGAATGTTCAAAAGTTATCAAACAAGGTTTTTATTTCAAATGATGTAATAAATGGTTATTCAACTTTTGTTTTTGAGTTTACTGTTACTTTACCAATTCGTCTTATCAAAATTCAAGATAACTATGAATAACATGTTTCCAGAATTTCAATAACTGGTAAATTATTTTGAATAACAGAAATAGGGAGTTTCAAAATGTCCAAATAAAGTTAAAACAATTTCTTTGCAACAACCCTTTTGACTTTCTTATCCGGTGGACTGTTATGATCATCAATAAACACATTGTCCTTTGCCCTTAAGATGTTGCTCCTTTCCTGTCTCTGATGGAGACATATCTTCAAATCCTTGCTGCATTGACTCGTTATCTCTCAATTTTCGTCGTAGTAGTTCTATTTCCATGTCCTTTTCTTCAATTTTTCCTCTAATCTCTCAATGTAAGACCCAAATCTTTTCAGCTCTGCTTGTTGTTGTCCTTTCATCACATTCATTTCTTGTTTTAAGTCCAAAACAGTCACATCCTCGTCCGTTTGACGTGAACTGTCTTCGGTAATGATTGAGAAGTTCAGACTAAGTTAGAAGTTCGGACACCATTACCAAATATTAAATTTAATGTGACGCAGAAAAAATTCCAACTATTTCATTCATGTAGACAAGACAACATACTAGATCTTGTTTTCACAACTATTACTAGTTTGTTAATAACCTGGATAAACAAGCACCAAATTCAAGCCACCCCAAAAAAAATGCAACTCCTGCTCAAGAAATCAGCTAAACTTACAATCACAAGCCATAATTTGCAAGGAATATCCCGTCATATCTACCGGAGTGCGAACGATATTCCATAAATTGAAGACTAGGACACAGAAAGCAAAAAGAAAGCAACAACAACAGCTTGCAGCAACTATAATGATAGCATCATTAGTCCTGACCAGTAAAAACCGAATATTTTTGGTCATTTATAAAATTCAAAAGGCAAGATAATAGATAAGTTTCCAATTGTCGGATTTTCCCGGAAAATTTTTACGTCACAATATAGATTTCTGGACGTCACAATGTTATGTGACGCAATTTACTCCGATTGACCTCAGGTCAATCGGGGTAATTCATTCATAAAATGAATTTGGAAAATCGTCTATACTGGAAATGCACCATTAACAGCACAAAATGGGACAAAATGAAATTATACAGACAGTGAGAGTAAAAACAACGCTGAGATACTTAACAATTCAGTTGAAATCTGCTTACACACGAGAGGATATCACCAAACTCCCAGATTTTAAGACAAACACATACCTATCGGTACCAGCAATTTATATCAATGAAAAGGTGACCACAAGCTACTTAAAACCTTGTTAAACACAAAGCGGCAGGTTCAGGCTCTGTACCATTAAGGTTTCTCAAACATCTGTCCAAACGTGATTCAAGATCGGATGATTTTCTACTGTACACTACCGCAATGGAAGGAGAGGTTTTGCAGACCATAAAACCGGTTTAACCCACCATTTCTTCTGATATGCCTGAACCAAGTAATTGTAATTTACAAGTTTTCGGTTTGTTTTGTGCCTCCTTCGGATTTCGGTTAATGACAATTTTATCCGGTAATTTTGTTATTACCTCCATCTGTAAAAATATAACCTCACTACCACCATACTTATAAAACCAGTTCTCACCTGATCACGTGAGAGTGTCCAAAGACTTGAAAACAGCATATAGTACCTATCTTCTTTACGGAGGGTGACAAGTCAGCTGCATCCAACTAATGACCTCTATACATATGTCGTAAAATCCAAGAACAAATAATTTGTAGTAATATAAATAATGGACCATCCCACATACCACCAAATACTATCCGACAAACAAGATTGCTTTAAAGGTAGTGGACCATATGAATGATGAATGAGAGGATATGGAGTAACTGCACATGAGGCAAAGTATCTACAAATACATGAAAATACAAGCAAATGGAACAACGCTTTAATTGTTGTTCTTTATCTTGAAGTCACCCGGAGGCCTTCAAAAAAGAACTTTCCTCATACCTCATAGTAAGTTAGAGACTGCCCCTAGCACCGGTTTGGGCGGAATTCTTTGCTAAATGTCGACCAACGCTACATCCATGTCTTTGCTAGTCCTGGATGCAGGGTTGTCAACAAACATTTATCAAACCGGCACAGTGCTCTTACAATCACTGTCATCCGTTGCCCGACAAAAGCACTGTGTCTTAAGCTAGTGGACGATTACAACATATAGACAAATACAGGGCACTGATGAAGTCCATTGTAAGAAAACCTTGCTATTGTAAAATAGTGAGATGTTGGCACTTTAAACAGGTGGTCAGAATTACATTTCGAAATTACAATAATGAATGCCAAAATTTGAAAGAATGATAGTATATCCATATTAGAAATTCTTTCACACAACAAGGATATGGAGTAAATGTACATGAGACAAAGTATTTACAAATACATGGAAAAACAAGCGAAGGAACAACACTTTTATTGTCACCAGTCACTACATAAACACAAATAGTCACCACCGTCCATGACCTGGCCAGAAATCTTCTTAAGACAGCTTGAGGGAAAACAAATATTTTAGATTTATCAAAGCTTTTGCTAAAGTTCTCATAGACGACTACTGCTGTAGCTCCAACACTAAGAAATAGGAGATAACACTGAAATTAATCCAATTTTTCCTCCAAGATTGCACTCAACAAGTCCATTTGAGGGAAGTCATCCATTTACCTTCTCCATGGACTCGGAGGTGCCACAAGGGACTGTTCTTGTCACCCTTCTTACGTGTGAAACGTTTATAAATTAAATCTTTTAGTCGAGATTTTTAGTTGTTCCTGAGCAATGGTAGTATAAAGTGTGGAGAAGTCAACAATTTTAATGTTGTTACAGTGTGGTAATGATATAGAGTTTAAGATGTCAAGTAGATATTTAGAGTTTTTCAATATCTACATTTCATTTACACCGCCTCTTGAAAAGCAAGTATCACAATATTTTTTAAAAGGCCCTCTTTTACAGCTGTCAAAATGGAAGTAAACAGCTTAGATATAGGTTCTGTAGAATATTTGGCAGATCGAGCGATGTATCATTGTTTGTATGGGCATATATCTAATTTTGGTACCCAGTACAAAAAGGAGAGATCCTTGTCTCTTCATCCTTGGCGTAAATCCTAAAGATTTATGGTTCTTTAATATCTTCGAGTAGTAGCTGTGTAAGTTGGATTGCCTCAGTTTGGAATTATCAATGCACAGCTCTTTCTTTAAACAGTTTATGCAGTATTTTTATTTAAATAAAAATGTTATTATGGCTCTTGACAACAGGAACGACGACATATTAGTCATGAATGGAGGGCAAGTAACTCGCTACATCAGCGTTTTCTATGATGGTTTAGTTCTCATTGACCCTCGTTGCAACGAGAAAGATTTTTGTTGAACAAGGCTTTTAGGTAGCCTGTGGACATCTTTCTCGTTGATACAAATTGCCGGTATCGATGTATGGGTTTGTCTTATTTGGGAATATGGTGGTATCTCGTGTGTAAGCAGGTTCCAACTCAATTGTTAAGGATCTAAGCGTTGTTTTTTACCCCCAATGTCTGTATAATTCCATTTTGTGCTACTAATGGTGCATCTCCAGTATTTTCTTGCCTTTTGAATTTTATAAATGACCAAAAACGTCAGATTTTTTTTTGTTCATGAGGCTAATGATGTTATCATTATAGGTTTGTTGATTTCTGTGTTCTAACCTTGATTCTCTTTAGAAGTGGATTGGGGCTTCGTGGTCGATGATTCTCAAACGAACCAATCAGCAACGAGGGTCAATGAGAACAGTTAGAGGGAGGTCATCCATTTACCTTGGCATTACCTCAAAGGTGCCACAAGGGACTGTTCTTGTCACTCCTTTTCTTACTTTTCATTAACGACTTACTGGACGCAATAATTTCACACGCATGACTTTAAGTACTCAACCGTGTCATGAACAGCAACACTGGTCAGTACTAATTGCAATCAGATCTCGGCCAATATGAATATGGGAGAAAACCTGGTTAATGTTTAGTCTTACATTTTCCTAAGAAAGGGAAGACCATGGAATATCATTACATTCTCCATAACTTAACACCAATTAACAGCAAGTATCTTGCAATACCGATACCAATCATCGAAGACTCTAGGGCAGTGTAGGGCCAATATAACAGACAATCCACTCCAGTCATAGCGACACGATTAGTCTGAAAAAATTTCAGAGATCTAAAATTTGGAGGAGTAATATCAGTACTTTCAGATCTTGGAAGGGAAACAATTGAACTATTGTGCGCAAATACCCAGGCAGTTCCACGTACAAGATTATTAGTAAAGTTCATAAGTTCATACCTGTACTTTGAAACATCTCTGATGGATGGAAATCAATATCCATTTCAAGTAAACTAACAAATTTTACTTGCATTTTGAATAAATAAAATCTGTTTGTGGAAATTTTGACTATATGTGTTTTATCAAGAGGTTAAAATCAACAACAATTTTGAAAAAAAAACAAAACAAAATAAAAATAAAAACAAAAACAAAACAAAACCATGGAAAGCAGCGTCTGAAAGATAACAATTTACTGAAACATACTCAAGTAGCTAAGTTCATTGGTCAATGTCATGGAAAACAACAGGAAGTCAAGGTAAGATAAATCAAAGTGCTCAGTATAGGCCTTTTCAAAAAATCATGTGGTCCGCCCTTCGGTTTCGGCATTTAAATACAAATAAACAGTTCCGGTTATCGATCCAACACTGCAAGTGTTGTTCATCCTGAAAACTGTTCGTATTTAGATTACCATTACTGTGAAACTGCACTAGTTTTGTTAGAATTAAAATGTATTGTGTATAGTTAGCCAACCGTACGAGTGATAACCGGAAGCAAAGAGTGTTTATACCTCCATTTGATGGGAGAGTTCAGATACAGGAAAAGATAACGCTTTTTCAAAAGGGCGTTATCTTATATGGTATGGTGAATGTTGGTGTCAAATAAAGTGACTGCACTTGCTTTTTTCACAATTATTTTGAACTAAATTACCAATGCATATAAGGCAGCCTGCTTTCTCTTACAAAGAAGTATGGCTATTTAGATGTAAATTTTGTTTCTATGTTGGACCATCTAAAAAAAATGGCAAACTCCTGTAGAAAGTTTGCAATGTGGTCTTAAGTAGTGTACTTCCCAGGAACTAAATTGATAGATGCCAAGCTATAAAGTTTTCTGAAATACAAGCAGTCGAACGTGGATGTGAATAAGCCTCTTTTATCTATTTAAGGTGGCTTATTCTTCAGGATTTGGTGTTTCTGCTAGATTTTCGAAATCCTCTGGCTTTATCCATTTAAAAGCATTACAATTTTTGACAATTCACCCCCTAATTTTTATCAATAACTTCAATTTATACATCTTTATGAGTATTCTGGAAAAAATCATTATATCCTATCTATTTTGTAAACATTCACTCATGGTCAAATCTTGCCTTTGAAAAATTCAGGGGGGGGGGGCAGTTTCCCGTCAAATCTCAATTACTTATATCTAAAAAAAAAACTAGCTCATCAACCTATGAAATATTTTGGCTTCAAATAGTCCTTTTTCAATTTTCTAACATCAAATTGAAGAGCGAATCCCCTTACGACACTTTACAGTGTTGTGGCGGAGCGGATGAAAGTGATTGTAAGAGCACTTATCTTTCTTTTCTTGACGATCCCGCATTCATTGGCTAACAAACACGGATGTAGCGTTGTTCGGCTCTATAAGCAATACATTCAGTTCAAACCCGTGCTAGAGGCTGTCTTTTATGAGTCCAAATCTCATTGTTGAAGGCCTTGTAGTGACTTCAAGATCAAGAACAACAATAAAAGCGTTGTTCCATTGCTTGGTTCTACCTTGTATTCGTATAGACTTTGTCTCATGTTCATTTACTCCATATCCTTTCACTGTTTCATCGGGAAGATGGTATACTCGATGGACACTTAGAACCAAATCATCGTAGCGATATAAGTGTTGTTTGGTTCTTGATGTGCTATTCGACGAAAAAATGTCAAAATCTGTCATAAGTGCATTCAAGTGGCAAGTTTTTGAATCTTTTATCGAAAAGTATGAAAATGCATTTAAATCTAAAACATCTGAGCAAATTTAATGCATTCCCAAAGTTTGTATGTCGAGGGAAGTAAATTCACGAGAAAGTGGCCATACATGCATGTTTATTATTTTATAAGTTGTCGAAACGACCATACGCAGAAATTAAATTTACAGTAACTTCGGTATCTTGTAATTTATGTAACGGTTTACATTATCCGCCATAAAATAAGTTCCAAAGGAACAAATTTCATAGCTCGCCCGGTGAAATAATCTCCAGCTGGAAAGTAAATAAACTGCTCACCTGGTGAAATAAGCTCCAGACGGAATAAATCTCATAGATATATCAATAACATTTGTTCCATTTGGATCATATTTCACAGGATACTGTTTTGGCTTACATATATCAGCACTGCGCCGATACGTCTGCTGATGGACTGTTAGTTCCCGAGGGTATTCATGAACTAAGTCAGTCAGTACTTCGGTGCTGACCCGCAAAAACCGATTGTATTTGAAAATTTGCCACATTTAAATTTATAAAATTTTGCTTAAAACTAAGAAGTATCTTCCTCTTGTATAGCTCTGTCCTTAGCTGATTTTGGCCTCTTGTTAGATCTATTAGCTTGTTTTGAAAACTGAAAAATTCTGTAATTGCATCCTGAGACAGATTTTTGGAAATCGAAAATTCGAAGAAATTGTTAAGTATTGTATGGAAATCGAAAGTATTGTCATTGATTCCAGATGGAGTTACCTCTCGTTGAACAAATGTATATAGCTTCTTCTGAATCATGAGCTACAACGAAAATTTAGGATAACAACATAGGTATTGTTTCTTCTGATGTGTGAATTTCTTCTTGACTAACTAAGGCGGCAGATCGTATAAAGAGGCTACATCGGGTGAATAACAACAATAAAACTCGATTTTATTTGTCATCTTTAACTCGCCTTCAGTCATAAGGACCTGTGCGTTTACTAATGAATTTTATAGTGACGACAGGGACAGTATATATGCAAATATGGTGAGAAACACTACACAATTCCTTGACTTTATTCCAAAGAGTTTCTTTGCATGCAGCATGCTGTCATTTGTTAATCTATCGATAATATGAGGGAAGTAAGTTTTTGTTGGTTTGTGAATAGCCCAGGTTCTCTGATCTTCTTTATGAGTCCCTTAACTGAAGAGCTTGGTATTTGTATTTCAAAGCTTGTCATTTTGTATTTTGGAAGTAAAACAAGTTGAATATGTCCGTTCCACTTAATTTTGAAAATCACTATCAGGAGAAAATTGACTTCGCTGGTAAATTATGGCACAACAATTATGGCCCAACACTGCTTTAAAAGCAGTGTTGTGCCATAATTTACCGGCGAAGTCAATTTTTACTGTGCATTTCATATAAAAACAAATCTTTTTAAAACACAATTTTGTAGTCGTTTCTTGGCAGATTTGATGAAATATGACGTTTCACAAAACCAAGGACGTATATTTAAATATACATCCTTGACAAAACACAGAAAAGCTTAAATATTGTGTCTTTTATTGGCGAAATATTTTTTGTTCTGTCCATCCTTTTCTTCTCAAAATTTAAACACTAGGTAAAATACTTTTCTCTCGATTAGTGTGATTAAATCATGATAAAATAAATTTCCACAAAGACAAAAATTTGAACAAATAATAATTTATCGTATGACCAACTCCATCGAAATGACTTCTTTATAATTTTTTGAGGCAAATGTGATTTTAGATGAAATGCACAGCAAAAAATGAAAGGGTTAACAATCATCAATATTTTGATAATCAAAAAAACATGAAGAAGTTATATTTCATTGTCGGTGCCCCCCCCCTTTATTGATAAGGGGGAGAATCATAACATATCTTTCTGTTTGAATCTTTTGCCTTAAGTTACTCCGTAGATTAATCTTTTTTTATTTGCAATTCATTCAAGAGGTTGACAAATCTATTAATAGCTATTGTGACGTCACAAGTTCACGGTGTCTGCTAATTTTTCATTCAATGGAGAATTCCCCTCGAGAGAACAAGCACATGGTGAACTCTGATGTTTTTATCCGATTTTGTGTTTATCAATGAACATGTAAACGGATATTAAATTGTGTGGGATTAATTAAGTTTTTATCAAACTCCCTCAGCAGTATGAGGCGAGCAAAAAGTGAAAAATTGACAGCGTGCACCTGTTTTTTAGCTGCAATAATTCTTGTGTCAACCTGGGGGACAGGATCTTCATCAAACGGTAAGTCCTTGAATTTTTGTGTAAAATATCAAATCAGGATTTGTCACATGAACATTGTCACGTATATATTTTATAAATAAAAGAATGCATATTAGGATTCAAAGTCAAATTGTACATCAACAAAACTGATGAAACCTGCGGGTGGCCTCAAAGGCTCGTATTTTGTTAGGTGACAAGTTTCTTTTTATTTTGGTAAAAGGTGCAGGAGTCGAGTTTTAAAACAGTGATTGTTTTTACATAGAATATTTTTCAAACTGTATAATCTAAACATGTATATTAAATACAATTTGTTTATTTTCATTCCCAAATTTGAGTTGTCACACCTGTGAAATGTAGCCCCTATTTATTGCGTTGTGTATTCACCTGTTTCATAACCTTTAGGCTGTGTGTAATTTGGCCAAAACAACAACTACAAAGACCTTACTGTTTATTTAAAGCAAATTATGTGCTTCAGTTAATTTTAAATAAAAACAAACCCTTGAGATTAAGAGATAAATTTGAAAATTTGTGGTCAAAATTTGACAATATGGCGACAGTTTATTTTTATCACATGACAGTGACGGACCCCCACTGATGATGATGATACAAGAATTTGATACCTGAAAAAGTCATGTGTAATTTGAATATTGAGAAGATCAAATACCAGAAATTCAATGGATAATATGTCAATACATAAAAAGTTCAACTGAAGTTCATTTTGACAGTGTAAACCATTATGTTTACCAGATGAAAAAGTGCACTTATTTGTGATACTCATTTAATGGTTTAGAATTTAAAATATTTTTACCCATTCCTAGAAAAATCACTTTACCATGTTTCTTTTAAACTACAAAGACAACAAAGAAACAAAAGTAAATTCAAACTAGTTTTTTATTATTATTTTTTAAGAAATTTAAAATTGATACAAAACAATTTAGTTTCTGTATTTCTAATTTCATTTTTTCACAATGCATGTAATTTGTGCCTGTATTATGTAAATGTCTATATGCATTTCTTTACAGACATGGAAACAATTATGAGGTATATATATATTCCAATAAAATTGTCATACATGTACATTATTATGCAAACTACATTTATATTTCGTGTACATTTTGTATATACGTAGTACATTGTACTTTCCAGACTACTTGTACATGTACATTTATTGCATATTAATTACAAGAAGCCATGCAGCTATTGCTAACTTGCCCTTTTTGGGCAACATGGGCAAGCTTTTAAAAAAGGTAATAAAATCCATACTATACCTAAAAGCAATGTTTTATGCATTGTCATTGATTAATTGGGCCAGAGACATACAATATATAGGTACATTGTACCTATTTGTCTCTGATGGAGCTTCGAAATAGGCCAGGGCATTATATACAAAAGGGTACAAAACATCCACAGGAAGTTACACAGTTCTGTTTTTGCTTTAATTGTGGCTAGTCTGATAGGCCCCAGAAAGTTTTTACATGTACATTATCCTAATATGGAAAAGCGACAGTACATTGCATTGTATATACAATGTAGCATGCCTAAACTAAATGAATCAAATTAGTACATCTCATGAATTACTTGTTATTTTTTAAAAACAACAAGAAAGATGACTTTGAAGAAAAACAAATTTTGAGAAATGTAATTCATCCATCATTATCTTTTATACTTTATTTGCATTTTGACCATAAAGTTGTGGTCTATTCTACATGTTTGTCAAAACAGATTTTTAAGAAATCCATGTAGTTTTGAATGAATCAGTGGCATTGACAATTACCTTCAGAAAAAATACCATTTTTATTAGGCCCTTTCAAGGTTATTGCAACTATACTATAGCCTGGCATAGGCAGCTTTTCTGAAAAGAACTAAATATATAGTAAAATGCTTTGACATCATGCATTTGATACAAAACTGTTGTTTTGCAACATTTTAGAAATTTTGTGTTTCTAGCTAATATAGCTGCAACAATGCATAAAATATACTAATTAGTTGCCCAAATACATTTTTTGTATCATGACCAGAAGGATTTAAAAATTAATACATGTATCTACTAGTTATTCGGTTGATGCATTAGGAGCGACAGAGATCAAAATCATTGAAAAGGCAAAAGTTAGTTTTTACCCCCAACAAGGTATGTTTTTTCATGACCTGAGTTTTATTCATTTTACTGGAATGGAATTGTATAGCCAATATTACCTCTGATTTATGTTTTTAGCTGTTCATAGCTTACTGTCAGTAGCTACAGATCACATTCCCATGATAACAGGTGAATAATTGGATTATAACTCGTTAATTGGACAATAAATTGATTAGAATAAATTGTTAATCATAAATGGAATCAGATTTGCTCATTATGAAAACACAATACCTGCAATTAAACAACAAACAATTGATTGGCTATTGATAAAATTCTCCATATCTAAAAATTTACATCATTCACACCTGTTATTGTGTTTACCTGTATTTTGAAATTGACAGCTGGAACTTTCATTTCTGAGTAAATGTTGACATTAGGTATAGAGATAGATAGCAGAATCAATTAAAGCACACATAGTATCATGCTTTCCCATCCTCACGATTCTGGGTATGAAGAGAAAGACACTTGAGAGAATTTGGTACAATTAGCAAAATGGAAATTTGAGTGAAAATATCTCTGTAATGATTTTTTTCCTAATACAAATATAGGTGATTTTTGTCTCACCTGAAAGCGCGACATATGCATACAAAATATGGCGACTGCGACGTAAACTTTCATGTTAAGTTTTTGTGATTAGGTCATTTTCTCAGTACCTATAAGTGGTAGGTCAATGATATATTGGTTGGTCTTGAGTAGTACATGAAAGTCTGCTATATGGCTTTTGTCTGTGACTCCAATTTCACGGTCCAATGAACATGTAAAGTTTTTGTGCTTAGTTTAGTTTCTCAGTAACTATAAGTGGTAGGTTAATGATATGTGGTATGTAGATTGGTCTTAGGTAGTACATGGCAGTCTGTCATATGGCTTTTGTCCTTGACCTCAATTTCACGGTCTATTGAGCATGTTTAGTTTTTTGATTAGGTCATTTTCTCAGTAACTATAAGTGTTAGGTCAATGATACAAAATGTATTTGGTATATAGGTTGGTCTTGAGTAGGACATGACAGTCTGCTATTCAGCTTTTGTCTTGTGACCTCAATTTCATGGTCTAATGAACATGTAAAGTTTTTGTGGTTAGTTTAGTTTCTCAGTAACTATAAGTGGTAGGTCAATTATATATGTAATGTAGGTTGGTCTTAGGTAGTACATGACAGGTTGTCATATTGCTTTTGTCCTTGACCTTAATTTCACAGTCTAGTGAGCATGATAAGTTTTTTTGATTAGGTCATATTTCTCAGTGACTAAAAAAATAGGTAGTAGGTCAACGATATTTGGTATATAAGTTGATCTTGAGTATTACATGACAGACTGTTATATGGCTTTTGTCTTTGACCTCAATTTCACGGTTCAATGAGCATGTTAAGTTTTTGTGCTTAGTTTAGTTTCTCAGTAACTATAAGTGGTAGGTCAATGATATATGGTATGTAGGTTGGTCTTAGGTAGTACATGACAGTCTGTCATATGGCATTTGACCTTGACCTCAACTTCACGGTCTATTGAGCATGTTAAATTTTTGGGGATTAGGTCATTTTCTCAGAAACTAAGTGGTAAGTCAGTGATATTTGATATATACAATGTAGGTTGGTCTTTGGTATTACATTACAGTCTGCTGTATGGCTTTTGTCTGTGACCTCAATTTCATGGTCCAGTGGTCATGTTAAGACTCCCATTATCTTTTAATGTAAGGTCAATAATACATGTATATGGTATGTGGGTTTGTCTAAGATGGAACACCATAACCTGCTATTAAGCTTTAGCCCTTGACCTCATTTTCATGCTCTAGTGAACATGTTTTGTTTCAGTAATTATCAGTGGTAGGTCACTGATATTTGGCATTTTGGTTTTAGGTGATACATGACAGTGTGCTATATTGCTTTTGTCAGATATCCTAATTTCACAGTCAAGGGAACATGTTTAGTTTTCTGATTTAGTCAGTTTGAGTTTTCACACCAATTTTGTGACCATGCAGGGACAGGCGAGTCCTAATTTGGGTCCACACTTGTCTAATAACCTACTGATTCCGATCTTCAAAATTCTCTCATTCAATCAAGATCATGTGACACCTGACAAGTCGGCACATTTACTGAAGGAACCCTTATAAAATTGACAATCTGGCACAGGAAATTCATCATGATATAAAAACAAAACAGATAGACACTTGGAAGGTCATACTATTTTGATAATGTTCACCAAAAATGTAGTTTGGAAATTGCTACAGGTCAAGAGAAAATAATTTTTACATTTTGGTTAGCAGAGATGAACCTACCCAGGGGCCCAGTAGCCCACAGCCACTAAAATTCTGCCTGGGCTACTAAAAATTTTGAACCAGTAGCCCAGCTGGCTCATTTATTGTTAGACACATAGCACTGGGTTAGTAGAATATACAGCTGGGCTACTTGAAGTACCATTAGCCATGAGCCCAGCTGGCCATATAGACTCGGACATGAAGGTACATCCCTGGTTAGTCCTCGAGTTTGTCTGGACGGACATGAAGGTACATCCCTGGTTAGTCCTCAAGTTTGTCTGGAGCTGCTTCCCTTAAATTTGCATACAGTACAGAAAGAGTAGTACCGTGACAAATCACTGTGATAGACGTGTTCCACTCCGAGAGTGGATCAAAATATCTTTTTTCCTATTTGAGATCATTTCCTACTCCCTTTTGTAATAAGAGTGGTGTATTATACCACTTAAAATCCAGAAAAAAATAATTGAGATATCTCTTAAAGATAAAAAGTTATTCAGTATAACTCTCAGAGTGGGACATGTCTATCACAGTGATTTGTCACGGTACCACTCTTTCTGTACTGTAAGTGTGTAAAGCGCTAGCTCATAGCTAGTCCGAAACTCGGTTCCAATCTTCAAATGGTCTATTATAAAAAAAAAAGTGCTTTAAGATGAAGAACAACAATGATAATAATAAAAGCTATTCCATTGCTTGATTTTAGAGACTTTGTCTCATTTACATTTATCATTATCCGTCCATTGTTGGTTTGTTCTTTATCTTTAAAGCCATTTTATACTTCAGGAGTTTCCTTCATAATAAGCTCACATAAATCTGCTTAAATTGACCCAAGGACAAAATCTTCAGTGACACATTGACCTTAGTTTGACAAAATCAAAAGGCTCCTATACTAGATGGTAAAAAACAACAATTTCCTTTTAGCTTTACACTGGTTATAATATCACCTTGACCTCATTTTTATGGTTCAGTGATTTTGTTAATTTTTTTGTTCATGTCCATTTCTCATTTCATGGAATTTGATGCTGGTAATCTACTTGTACTTTGTTTCTTCAATATTCTACTACCATTGTTAAGCAACTTTTATACCATAAATTATATTGGTCTATACATTTAGTTATCTCTCATACCTGTCATGTAACCCCCATGGAGGCTTTGAAAATGAAAAGTAAAATTTGTAAATTTTAGGCAATATGATAAAATTAAGAAAGCAATGATTTGTTTGAATGTGACTATAAAACACACTAGAGCATTAAAAGATAACAAAATATACCATCAGACCCCTAATAACCCTTTTTTAGGATTTTACATTTTGGAACATGTGATAAAACCCCCACAGAGATTTCCAAAAGATGACAGGTATGCATTCTCTATAGAACACGACAATATTCAAATTGTAAAACAAAAGGCAAGAGAAGATACCTTTCAATGACAGAGAACAACCCTACAACATAACCAAAACCTAAAAACCTAGACTAAAACAACAAGGCATAGTTGACAAGATATGGATTTGGAGATCAAGTGAATTACTTTGTCAACACATCATATTTTCAGCAGCTTAAATATTACAATTTTGAAAGGTAATAGTGCCTCAGACGGATCTGCGTAATATGTACACAGGATTATCTGAAGTTGGTGTCCTTGTAATTGAATAATAACCTGATTCACAGGTACATGTATCCAGACAGTTACATGTACATGTATGCGTTCACAGGTATTGCAGTCATATTTTATCATAAGGTCATAAATCAACTTGATAAAAAGGTTTTAAATTCAGTTACATTAAATATGCCAAATTCAAAAGGTTATTGCCATGCAGCTCATTAAAATTATTGCAGTCAGAGTTAACATATGTGTTACAGTCTCATGTTCATTTACTCCATATCCTTTCGTAAAATATGGAATACATTTTGTAAATCAATGAAGTTCAGGACAACCACATATTGTTGAACTTCAATGACTCAAACACAGAACTTGGCCATATCCAAGTTTTGGTATTCAGATTCACCAGTTGTTGTTTGTCTGCCCTACGTATATATACGTTGCAAACGTGTCCGCCCCATTTGACCAACTCCATGACGTTTTAGGCTCTATGACATGACGTTTTCTATACTGTGACGTATTGAAAAGTAGTCTGGTAAATCTAAATTCCATATAGGTCAGATATGGTCTTTTAAAACAGTTCGAGCAAAAGGGGTGTTTGAGATATTGAGGTTTAACTATGTTAAAAATTGAATATAGGGACCACAAAAAGTGTTCGCGACATCCATGATGTTCGAGTTATTGCAGTTCGAGCCATCAAAGTTCTTCTGTGTATTGTTTTCACATGTACTAGTACATGTACATGTATCGACAAGAGTTAGTTGTGGTGTTTAGGGTACATCTTAAATTTATAATGAGGTATTATTGAAAGCTTCAAGGTGACTTCAAGATGAAGAACAACGATAAAAAGGCATGATCGGAATGACAGAATCATCTCCATATTGTGATGCATTTGTTGTAGTGGACATTTTTGTACATATGTCTATGTAATGAGTTCTTTCCCCTTACTGTGACATCATTGAAATTGAATTAACTAGGGAGAGTCATTTAAGGTGGTACGGGGGTCTAAAATTCTGTCAGATATAATTTTCTGATTTTTTCATGATTTACTCTTTGTTATTAGAGCAAACAAAAAATAAAATAAAAATAAGGGGTAACCGGCCATATAAGAATGAAATATGAAATGTAAAAATCTGCTATTTTGGTTGAAATAATAGGGAAAATTAGCAAATTTTAACATAATTTTAAATTATTTTAGTTACATCAGATAGATTTTTTTTAAAGTTTGGTAAATTAATAGCTAATATAATGTCCTTCAATGACCATGAAAAAAAATTGGAGTCACCGAACTTATTTTTGAATAATTTGCAAAAAAAAAACACTCATTTTTTTCCTATTATTTCTACACAAATTATCTCCCCTTAATGGAAGAGTCGTCAGCTGAAAGGTTCAATAATCTGCATGGTTACGTTATAAATTTGGCATATTTAATCAAATTTAACTATTATAAGACATTGAAAATGGTTTCGGCAACATTGCCATAGTGAATTTAATTTTAAGTCACATGCGCAAGAATGATGCGCAATTTTAAACTCCCGTACTACCTTAAACTTGAAAAAAGAATCTAGATATTGCATCAATACTGTGATTGTACCATTTCTGAAATATTGATTTTTTCCTATCATACACTAGAGATTGTTTTGCAGGTGATAAATTTTGAATTTTAAGAATCAAAACAAGTACATTTTAGATAGCTGAAGCAGCTATATATTCAACCATGACTTCTGTCAATTTAACAAATATTACATGCTAATTTGAACATCCGAAACTCTTCCATTTATAAATATATACATAATGAGGCAAATGAAAAAAAAATTAAATCCTCAATTACTGAGCAGTGTAAGGTATTATTACAATGGACCTTTTAAAGGGCTTACTTTGTGCATGTGTAATATATACCCCCATAAATGTAATTTAGGGGGTATTATAGACATCACCCTGTCTGTCCGTCTGTCCACACTTTTTGTAAGCACAACTCCTCTTATACTACTTGAAGGATTTCTGTCTGTCCATCTGTCCACACTTCTTGAAAAGACCACTCCTCTAACTACTTGAAGGATTTTGATGACACTTTACACAAAGGAAAGGTGCTGTATGAAGATGTGCATGAAGGAATATAATTATTGTCCGAAACTAAACAAAAAATGTAGGAAGGGGAGATAATTCGACTTTGGGTTTTCATTGCTTCTGTCTGCACAGAATACCTCGTAAGCTCAACATCTCTTAAACCCCTTTAAGGATTTTAATGAAACTTGGCACAACGGAAGTACACTATATGGAGATGTGCATCAAGGAATATAGTTATTGTCCGAAGCCAGAAAGGGGAGATATTATGACTTCCACTTTTCATTGATTCCATCTATACAGAATACCTCGTACTAGGCACAAAGGAAGGACACTATATTGAGATGTGCATGACGGAATATAATCATTGTCTGAAACTAGGAAGGGGAGATAATTCGACTCGAGTTTTCACTGATTCCATCTACATAGTATACCTCGTAAGTGCAACTCCTCTTAAACCGCTTAAAGAATTTTGATGAAACTTTGCACAAAGGATGGACACTATATTGAGATGTGCATGAAGGAATGTAACTATTGTTGGAAGCCAGGAAGGGGAGATAATTTGACTTTGACCATGTTTGTCGACTGGTCAAAGTTATGTTTTTTCTCTGATTTTGACAGAATATATATATTTTTTTGAAACCCTTGTAGAAGTTATTTTTAGGACAATATCATTGTGTCCATACTCGTTGTACTGTGTCCACACCTGTATTGTGTTTACACCTATCTAAATTTACATTTACCATGAACGGAGGGTATATCTGGCTGCCATTTGGTGACAGCTCTTGTTATTTAGTTTACTGACAGTGTTCGATTATGTATTCCACACTTAGCAGTTCTTGAACACTGAAGTAAAAACTCTTGTTTTGTTAACAATAGGTCAGCATATTTTATAATTAGCATGGAAACTGGAGAAGCTGAAATGAATCAGGCTGATTTTATATCTTCTTTTCATAAGATTCACACATTAACAATAGAGCTGGATTTCTTTATAATGAAGATTTGAGAAATTCTGCTGATCAATAAAAATAAATTGCTGAGGGATTTGTTTATAATGATAAAGCATCTATTCAAATTTTGTTTGATACATTAGTTACATCAGAATGTCAGAAGACAAACATCTCTTTAGTCCAAGGAATTGAAATCAAATAATATACTAGTATCCAATTTAATGGATATAAACTCAGTAGGTGTTTCATCAATGTACCAGTACAGTGGCGGATCCAGACTTTCTGCTAAGGGGGGGCAACCAATATTTTTTTCAAAAGGGGGCCCAGAACCCAAAAACCCTAAGGAGTTTTAAATATTTTCCTACCTAAGGAGGGTTTTCCTACCTAAGGAGGGTTTAGTCCAAGGAATTGAAATCAAATAATATACTAGTATCCAATTTAATGGATATAAACTCAGTAGGTGTTTCATCAATGTACCAGTACAGTGGCGGATCCAGACTTTCTGCTAAGGGGGGCAACCAATATTTTTTTCAAAAGGGGGCCCAGAACCCAAAAACCCTAAGGAGTTTTAAATATTTTCCTACCTAAGGAGGGTTTTCCTACCTAAGGAGGGGGGCATCCTGCCCCCCTAAATCCGCCACTGCAGTATTGCATGGTATTGGAGTCTAAAATACACATAACTTATATGTAAATTATGCCTTGCCTGAAATATTTATGCCTAGCCTGCTAAGCAGAATTATATTTAAGGCTAGACATGATCATTTCAAGGCTCATACTTCAACCATGAGGCATATAATATTACATTTGTATATTTCAGGCAAGGCATAATAATGCATTTTGTATTTTAAAGGCCAAAAAGATATATTTTTTGCTGGGTGGCATGGATTGCAAATCCTGCAAGCATATATAGTTTCCTGAATTCTGCACAAAATTTAAAATTTATCCAGACAAAACGGGTTCTTACCCCTGGAACCCCCCTTTTCCTCCAATGAACGATGAGATTTTAGATCCCTTTCAAAGTTTTCAAAATACATTGAATGACCAACAATAGGGGCAGTAGGGTTAGGGACTTTGTCAGTATTTATATATTTGTATGATCATGAAAAGTTTACATCTTTCAACTGGAATTATTTGAGCATTTTGTAGACATGGAAAATTTCACATGGCATTAAAAATTTTCACCATGTTTAAGGGAAAAACATTTTGTAAGGGAGTACATGTAATTGTCATACTCAAAGCTTTTTGAATTCAATGATACATGTACCTTTGCTTTTACGCATAACACTTTAAAATTAAATTAATTATACCCCCCGCAAACAAAGTTTGGGGGGGTATATAGGAATCACCCTGTCTGTCTGTCCGTCTGTTCATCCGTCTGTCCGTCTGTCCACACTTCTCGTAAGCGCAACTCCTCTTAAACCACTTGAAGGATTTTGATGAAACTTTACACAAAGGAAGGACACTGTATGGAGATGTGCATGAAGGAAAATAATTATTGTCCGAAACCAGGAAGGGGAGATAATCCGACTGACTTTTCGTTGATTCCCTATTTATGGGTTACCTCGTAAGCGCAACTCCTCTTAAACCACTGAAAGGATTTTGATGAAACTTTACACAAAGAAAGGACACTATATGGAGATGTGCATGAAGAAATATAATTATTGTTCAAAACTTTGACTATTTGTTGATTCCCCATGTATGGGTTACCTCATAAGCGCAACTCCTCTTAAATCACTTGAAGGAATTTGATGAAACTTCACACAAAGTAAAAACACTATTAGGAGATGTGCATGAAGGAATATAATTATTGTCCGAAACCAGGAAGGGGAGATAATCCGACTTTGACTTTTCGTTGATTCCCTATTTATGGGTTACCTCGTAAGCGCAACTCCTCTTAAACCACTAAAAGGATTTTGATGAAACTTTACACAAAGGAAGGACACTATATGGAGATGTGCTTGAAGAAATATAATTATTGTTCAAGACCAGGAAGGGGAGATAATCCGACTGACTTTTCGTTGATTCCCTATTTATGGGTTACCTCGTAAGCGCAACTCCTCTTAAACCACTAAAAGGATTTTGATGAAACTTTACACAAAGGAAGGACACTATATGGAGATGTGCATGAAGAAATATAATTATTGTTCAAAACCAGGAAGGGGAGAAAATTGAATTATTTTCGTTGATTCCCTATTTATGGGTTACCTCGTAAGCGCAACTCCTCTTAAACCACTGAAAGGATTTTGATGAAACTTTACACAAAGGAAGGACACTATATGGAGATGTGCATGAAGACATATAATTATTGTTCAAAACCAGGAAGGGGAGAAAATTGAACTTCGACTTTTCGTTGATTCCCCATGTATTGGTTACCTCATAAGCGCAACTCCTCTTAAACCACTTGCGCAACTCCTCTTAAACCACTTGAAAGAATTTAATGAAACTTTACACAAAGTAAGAGCACCATATGGAGATGTGCATGAAGGCATATAATCATTGTAAGAAACCAGGAAGGGGAGATAATTCAACTTTGAGTTTTCATTGATTCCCTACATATGGGTTACCTCTTACGCACAACTCCTCTTAATCCACTTGAAGGATTTTGATGAAACTTTAGACAAAGGAAGAACACTATATGTAGATGTATAAAATGTCAAATAGGCTGAAAAGGGTGAATTTTATATTTGTCTGATTCAGACAGAGTGTTTTCATTGGAACCCTTGTGAAAAGTTTTTTCTTGAAGATTATATCATTGTGTCCACACTTGTACTGTGTCTGTATTGCACCTGTATTGTGTCCACACCAACTTTGCACTTACCATATCGATTCAGGGTTCAATGAGCGGGGGGTATCTTTGGCTGCCATTCGACGACAGCTCTTGTTTTTGTTGGTTTATTCCTTCAATATGTATGGAGTGAAAAAATCAATGATTACAGGACTTCTCAGGGATGAAAATTTGCAAAAGCGGCCAGCTGGGCCCCTGGCAAACAGAATGCAGTAGCCCAGCCAATAATTTTACTAGCCCAGGATTATATTGACAACCAAATTTGCAGAATATTTCAGTAGCCACCTGGGCAGGCTACATGTTCTAAAATTTCGGTAGCCCAGGTCAAATTTTAGGGGCCTTGGGCTACTGGGCCCTGTTAATTTGCATCCCTGCTTCTATATGGGGACTTTTTACTACTTCATGAGATGTTTTCTTGCTTGAATTTTGTCTTATCTGAATTTCAGACCTTGACCAATAAAGAGGTGTTTGCTTTCAAATAAACTTTTCAATACTTCAATTTCCCCTTCATATTGTAAACATTAAACCACCCATAAACTCCTAATAAATGATATTTGAACAATCAATTGTAATCCCGATCTGTTGATAAAAGGATTAGTAACGGTATGAAGTGGTCATAATCCTTCATTATCCTCTTAATACATGTACCGGTACATGTATACGTACTTATACCACTGCGTCAATGAATGAAATCAGATATCCTGCATTCATTCTGCTTTTACATAATGTAGGGTCAACTTCCTGAAAGACCCCTATCTCAATGATTACAAACTTCTATTTAACATGAACCATTATATATTAGGTCCTGTTATAAATCAACAGTGATTACTGCTACTAGTAGCAGATTATGAGGTTTCAAATTCATGTGGTACCCTTCGAGTTTTTATTCATTCAAATAGGGTTAATTTTTGTATCATACTAGTACTTTTGTATTGGTATTTATATCCCACCACATGTACATGTGATACCCTCAATAGTGTGTCCACCTGACTGTTTGTCTATCTGTCCTCGATAGGTTTCTGACTGATCACTGTGAACAGAATGACAAATGGTCTTCAAACTTGGTATGCAGGTTGTTTGCCATAAAACTCCAACCATGGTTGATATTGGGTTGGTCAGGTCCAAGGTGTTCTAGAATTACATTTGTATACCCCTTGAAAGTTTGAAATTGTGTGAAATACGGTAGGGCATCATGAAGTGCACCATTCCTATTTTTTTCATACATTTATACCTCATCAAAACACATTTGTTATAAAATTTTATAATTTTTAGAGCCACCTGAAATTTTTCACATATAATCATCAATTCATTATAGATCACTAACAAATTGTAAGAAAATTTTTTGGATGTATTTTGTTCATCCAAAATGAAAGGTACCCACCATAGTCCACGTTAACCATGATTTACTCACTCATTGCCAACTTTATAATCGACATAATTTTTGCAGTGTAATGAAATAAAAAGATCAATATTCTACGCAGAAACAACTTTGAAATTTGCAACTATGGTAAACAATGCATGTAGACCTTTATTGTTTTTTCATTCAATGAAGAGTTCCATTTCTTTTGTTCAATGCAAATCACTTATCGGCCTGTTCATATTTAGATGGAATTTATATATCTTTGTCTCATAGTTAAGTAACTAACAGCACATTATTTGAAAATCCAAGAGCATCAGTGGTAGATTTGATTGTCAAAAATGCAGTTTAAGGGCTACCTGTAGAATGATATACATGTACATATGTTCCAGTACTATTTTCAAATAATATTGTGTTAATGCATGTACAGTTTAGATTTAGTTAGTTTTCTCAGAAAGGAGGAAGTCACTTTTCACTTTAAAAATCAGTTCAATTATAATAGCTGGAAATGTTATTTGTGTGAATTTCCTATAAATGCTACCGTTTTGTTGAAGTTGGGCTAATGTATGCATATTTCAGTGTTTTCATGGGAGAAAGATATTTTATGCCCCCATTTCGCAGATTGGAGCCAATATTGTTTTTGTCCTGTCTGTGTGTCTGTGCGTCCGAAACTTTAACCTTGGCTACAACTTTTGAACTACCAGTATGTAAGATAGACTTTTCATACTTGGCAAGTGTATAGGTCTTGTCAAGAGGAACATAAGTATGCAAAAAATAGGTCAGGTCAAAGGTCAAGGTCACAGAGGTTAAAAGGGGTTGTTTTCACACATTTAACTGTAGAATCCTTACTATTTATCCTATTGAGATGGGGTTTGTTATATGTTATTGCTAATAAAATTGTGCAACTGTAGAATTCCGACAGATTTGAGATAGCATTAACAGTTTTTGAGAAACAAGAGGCCCTAAGGGGGCCATATGGGGGGAAAAATGAATTTTTAATTTTTGTCAGATCTTGATACAGGGTTTTTCTTAAGGTTTCTTATAGCATATTTAAACAGTTACATTAATCAACCATTTCAATAAACAATAGGCCCAAAGGGGGCTATATCTGTTTCAGAATAAAGGGGTTGAATTGTGTGTTTTTATGGTAATAAACAACTTTTGAACTAAATACATTGTGTAAGTCTTGTCAAGAGAAACTTAATCATGCAAAAAATAGGTCAAAGGTTAAGGTCACAGAGGTCAAAAAGGGGTTAAATTGGGTATATTCATATATTTTACTGTAGAATCTGGGGGCATTGTAGTGTTTCACAAACACACCTTGTTTTATCTTTAAATGAAGGTTAAAGACATCAGAAGTTGAAATAGTGTTTAAAGTTTGTATAGGCAGAAAAATATAGATGTATTTGAGAAATCATATACCGATGAGAATGATTAAATGCTGAAATATTGATTTGGAAATAGTCAAATAGTTATGTACAAAAATGTTTTGGAACAAAAATGTACAAAATACTCAATTCCACAGAAATAAAACTTTTATGAATGGTTGTATAGTGTGAACGAACTACAGTTTGTGGGGTTTCAATTTTCGTGAGTTTGTGGTACAACAAACGTAATGCATTTCCTGTGCAGGGTTTAATGCATTGAATTCGAAACCACAAATTTAAGTACCCACGAAATAGTGATAATTATGAAAACTACGAAAATTGATGCCAACCAATAAAGGTACTTCCACAGTATATATATTTTGTTTCAGCCACACTTCGACATCAAAAGTACAGTCAAAATGGCAGTCAAAACTATATTAAACACTTGACATTTTATCATAAATGTTATCATCAGTATTTGTTTATTAAACATGTTTTATAAGATTGATTTTAAAGGTTATTACACCTTTCTGATTGATGATGATCAGCAAATAATGTCAGTGATCTATTGTGTATTGACCTGAAAATAATCAGCTGTAAATATGTTCCATTTTTTTTTCAAAAAGAATTGTGCAGTTGAAATTGAAAGTCATTAATTTAATTACAATTTCAAGTTCTTATTTATTTATTTAATTTACACATGCATTTCTACTAGAACAAACCACTTAGCACAGAAATTATTATAAATGAAGCACTAGATGACGAAAACACATCTGGTGTAATTTTTTCCTTGATCTTTATAATTTGTTAGGAATAAATATTTAATTTAAAGCAGTTTGTAAAGCAAGATGGGTTAAAGTAAGTAAGAACCGAACCGTCAATCCAAAACGAATAATCCAAGGACAATGGCAACACTGGAAAAAAACAAAGAAACAGAGACACAACATGAGTACAGCACAGAAAAATAAAAGTGACAACAAAAGTCCGAATCGATCAAAGGAAGAGACCAGTAAGGAAAATCTGTATAACCTTCGACTGAATCAGGGGAGCACAATCCGACACAGAACATTTTTGGCAAGCCGTCATATTCCCGACATGGAACGGGCATTTTATAAATAAAATGGTTTCATAAAAAGACACACACACAAAGATGTACAACACATATACGTGCATTTCCAAAAACCATGAAAATTCAATTCCAAATTGTAAAAAGGAGTTAAACTTGATGGTGGCCCATGGCACAGACCAAACTTTAAAAGAAATTTTTTTTTACATCACTGTTGACTTCAAATTAGTAATTGATAAATTCAGTTTTATATAAGTGATTGACCTGTCATGTCAGAATGCCCTGACCATGTAT
>MJUU01008143.1:0-60613 GCA_002080025.1 Modiolus philippinarum
AAAAACGTTTTTTGAAAACCTACGGATTTTTGCCATATCAACTACTTACTATAATGTATGCGGCTTTTATTCAAGAGTTCATACATAGCCCAGTACGTTTTTTTTTCAACTGGATGTACAATATATTCTATAAAAGAACTTAAATTCACACATTCTGAACTTTTGTGACTAAATATAAAATGTTTATGAATTGCACATATTTAGTTTTATTTAAATTTAAAAAGAATAAATGGATCATAGGTATCTATAATTTGCCTAAAATTATAGTATCAATAAATGATAAAATACCGAAGTTACTGTTAATTTCAGTTTCTGCATATGGCCATTTCGACAATTTTTGTCTCTTCAGTAGAGTACAAAGCAATACAGTGAATACAGAGCAGTACAGAAAGAGTTACAGATTAGATTACTGATAACACTACTTAAGACAATTTATAAAGACACCACTCAAACTGGTGATAGGGGCTGTCTTGAACTTACTATGAGGTATGAGCATAGCTCATTGTTGAAGGCCCCATGGTGGCTCCAAGGTGAAGACCAATAAATTATTGCTTCGTTTTACTATGTATTCTCTTATGATGCACGCTTATTATCTATTCCTTGCACGAATAGTTATTTGCGGTATAACGAGACTTTGGAGCTGGAGTTAGATATGAACTTGTTGAATCGCTTTTACAGGAATTTCATTGGTCGAGCGCCAAGTAATAACACATCACGCGTGATGTGCTATTATTTTTCGACGTTTCTATTGGATCAGTAGGAAATCTCGTTGGCCGCGATTAACGTTACCTAGCAACGGTGTTGTTATTTGAAACAAAAACAGCAGTTCGGCACTAAATAGTCACAGTATTTTGAGAGAAATAGTTTTAATAACTCAAAAGAATTGTATATCGGTGGATATCAACTCTCGTTATGTAATTTCAAATATAATAAACTCGCTAAAGGCTCGTTTATCATATTTTGAAATTACATAACTCTAGTTGACATCCATCGATATACAATTCTTTCTCGTTATGAACTATAATTTGTAGAGACTGTTTGATGTGGATTTACTCCATATCCTTTCATTGTTAATACAATAGATTTATTTTTTTTAAAAATGATTGATTGATTTATAGCCATATCCATATATCATTATTTATCGGCAATATGTACATTTTTCTCTTTGATCTTACTGACTGATATTGTCAGTATCTCCGTACTGACCTGATACAAGAAAATATCAGGCAATGACGTCATGAATATCATGACGTCATGGCTATTATGATGGTGCCGATAAAAACAATAATGGTAGTTTTGAAGGTCTCGACAGAAAATATCACTAGTATCACAGCTCGCCCTATCGGACTCGCCACGATACGGCGATATTTTCTGTCTCGACCTTCAAAACTACCATTATTCTATATATATACATATATGTCAATCACGTATGAATACAGAATACATAACACAACACCTTTTAAAACCGAAGAAATATTAAATCAAACGAAAAGCATTCTTCTTTATACTAGAATAAATGGAAAGTCAATACTGTGTTACATTGTTTTTTTTTTTCTTATTTTAGGAAAATATTACTTAAATAATTTCAGCATTAGCAAGAAATAAATTATGTAAAAAAAACATGTTTTAGCATAAAGAAGAAATATTAGAAGAAAAATACTGAATAATTGTTTTAGAGAGATATAATTATATAATTTTACATTTGGCAAGAAAAGGAATTTTCTCCATTTTTTTTTTAAAACGGCAGTTGCCTTTTAGAAAAACATGGCATGTATAATTGAAATAATTGAAATTATAACGTAGCTTCGAAATTATTTCTTACTTAATTTTACTACATTTGAATTTAAACAGTATTGCTTCTATGATTTGAATGCAAATCAGTGACTGAATTGAATGAACGTAAGAAGCTAGATATTATAAAAACATGTTACCTGTACAAGCATTGACACCAATTGAGCATAAAAAGGAACAGATCTAGGTGAATGTTGGTATTTTCATTTGTATCGATAGACATACTGAGATGGGATAATATGTAATTCAATTCATAAAATGACATTTTCCATTAATGCTGTTATTCTCCAGTTTTCCGCAGATTATTTTTAATGTTGAAGATTATAATTTAGTGGTTCATGATGGTGAACTTGCCGTTTTGAGATTGTTCGACTTCTAGCACTAAATTCCGCTCAAACCGATGCTAGGGCGTCTTAAACTTACTATGATGTATGAACTAACTCATTGTCGAATAATTTGTTCATAGCTTCGTCTTACAATGTATTAGTAGGGACTTTGTGTCATGTGCATTTATTCCATATTCGTTCATTGTTTATTTATTAACCATCCAGTGAAATTCGTGATACCAACAGTTTTTAGCGCGATAAACTGTTAGTGCTCTAGTTTTGTAGCTTGCTTGTTTATTTTTATTTGTTTTATCTTTGGCATGTTCTCCTGTATTGCCTTGTTTTTGGATTTCACCTTTTCTGTATATCTGTTTGTCAATGTAGTCAGTTCGATAGCAGGAGAAATGAACACAGAAAATACGATTTCTGAATAAGCCATACGCAGCATTAGATTAATTGTCTTTCAATTACTTTGCACTTCCAGTGGCGGATACAGACTTTCAGCGGGGGCTCGACACATAATTTTTCCCCAGAAGGGGAAGAAGTTGTCATTTTGGATGTAGTATACGGATAATTAAAATTATTGTATGAAAGAAGCATAATATATAAAACTGTGGTTGCTTTGAAAGAGGGTTGTATGAAAATTTCAACTTAACACTTGCAAGCAATTTTGTTACTGGGTATCAATTACATAAAATAAATTGCACACCTGGGGGTGAATTACCAGGTAGTGAAATGCACATATCAACATCAATCAATATAGGGTAATACTGGGTCAACAATAACTGTTTTGTACAAATATGTAATGTGGGTGTATGTACCCTCTGTAAACACCCTGCACCATATCAGTTACATGTAGTATAAAATACCTTACCTTTCATAGTTTGTTAAACTTGGTATCAACTACTTGGCAGGTATGTTATGTTAAGCTGAAAACAATTTTTTTCATTGATATAAATTTATTCAATTAAACATGCTTGTCGTGCTTTTGTCGTTTCATTCAGATATTATTGAATGAATAATAGAGTGCAAGCAAAATATGACCTCACAAGGACCTTACTTTCGACAAGTTTTTACTGTACAGAGGTCAAGCTCAGCTGAAAACTGAAAAACAATTTTAAACATTGTGAAAAGATAACGTTGTAGATGATTTTCATTCTTTAATTTTTTAAATATTTTGCAAAGCTATTCTCTTTTTCATGTCCAAAATATACTTCTCCTATATTGTACTTAGTGTGAAAGAAAACCACAGCACCCTCAATACAATGTTTTTGGCGCGGATTCGCACATGATTGATTTTCCGTACTTTCTTTTACAAAGACTTTCCAGTAGAAAACGTTTTCTAACCGCAATTATTTGGTAGGGTTCCATTTAATCCATATATGCTTTGGGTTTAATAACTTATAATCAATTGTTTCTTTCTCAAACGGCTTTGTTTTCCTGTAGAGGAATTATTCTCACTTTGATCTTCTCTAAACGACGTTTAAATTTGTTTGCAATTTTATCAACTTTTCATGGAATGCGTCAGCAACATTTCTGTTAATTTTGAAATCTTTTTATAGAAATGAAATTCCCCCAAAACGGTAGTTTTAACTCAAAAATGCAAAATATTGCAATTTTGGAGTAAACTTTCACCCCTAAACAACTTCTTTGCATAATTTGAATTCGTAATTCGCTGTAAGTCCCCGAGGGTATTCACCAACCAAGTAGCCAGTACTTCGGTGCTGGTCCGAAAACCGATCTGAATTTTTTAAAACATTGTTAAAACCTAAGGAGTATTTCCCTCTCACATAGCTCTGTCCTTAGCTTATTTTGGCTTCCTTATTTAGATCCTATTAATAATTTGTTCTCTATCAGCTTTTACACATATTTCGATTCATGGATTTCCGAATATTTTGATTTAATCTGCACTGATGAGACATTAGTTGTCGAAATGCGCATAAGCAGAACCTAAATTCACAGGAAAACTCGATATTTTGTTATTTGCTACCACTGGACCAATGCCACTGCTGGTGGACTGTTAGTCCCCAGGGGTATTCAACAACCCAGTAGCCAGTACTTCGGTGCTGGCCCGAAAACCGATTTTATTCGAAATTTTCCAATATCTAAATTTAAGAAAATTTTGTTAAAACCTAAGGAGTATCTCCCTCTCGCATATCTCTGTCCTTAGCTGATTTTGGTTTTCCAATTTAGATCCTTATTAATAATTTGTTCTCTATAAGCTTTTACATATATTTCGATTCATTGATTTCCGAATGTTTTGATTTAATCTGCACTGATGAAAATGCGCATATGGAGAACCTAAATTCACAGTAATGTGATAAAATCTACACGGTTATGGAGTAGACTTTATCACATTAACTTTTCAGACCATCTTTGACTGCGGTCAACAAAGTAGTAAGGAGCTTAAAAAGTGGCTTAGTGGTGCATCTAGAAGATACCGCAATGAATGTTTGTTTGGATGGGTTATAATGAAGTTTAGGGACCCAATGATTGTTTTCATCATCCCCTTTGATGCATTGATAGTTTAGTGGGAGTATAAGTTTGGTTTCCTGATGAACCATTTATTCCTGTCTCCTTAACCAAGCAGTCCCTTTGTCTGCAGGGACAATGACGTTATTTTCGTGGAGGTTGTCCAGAGTTTATCAAACGAGGGAATCTTCGATCACTGGGAATTCTAGATTTCATTGATGTTTTCAAACGCCGAATGCGATTTACAATTAACGACTTAATATTCCAGTTGGACAGCGTCTAGAATTCTTCTTTCTCTTTCTTCGCCCACTTCCTCCCATAATTATCAACTGCATTCATCAGTTTTGAAGTTGTACTTCAAGTTGATATGCTGGGGTTCACGGAATTTGGAACCTTTTGAAAAGACTTGTTAGTTTGATATTGTCTATTATATCTAGGTCATCGGTTACCACGTGTTAAGCCTTACTGTAATTGAAGGGGGGAGTGGAACAAGCGCAATCAGGTAGTTTGGCCTGTTCGCTTGTATCTTTATTTGATATTATATTATGATATTTTATATTTCATTTTTAATTGCAGAGAATCATGAGTCGGGTATATATAAGTGGTTCACGACATCACAGAATCAGTAGGCATACATTCTTGACCTATACAGATGTTATTCATCGCCGCGGAAATAGATATGTTTTACCATCAAGGTTTTATCCATCATCCTTGTCATACGGGAGACGAGCAACAGTTGAAAAGCCAGGTACATATAATCTTTGTCGCAAGTTAACTTTAATTTATCTTATAGTAAATTACTTCTTGAAGCAACACATTGAAGGTGTTAGGTATAGCTATAATCTTACAACTTTATCCCGCGGAGTGAGTTAGGACTGTCTGCTTTATTTATAATCATGTAATCTTTACTTTACTGGTGTACCTTTAATTTCCAGTAATGTGCTTTGTTGATCATTTTACATGAATTTTTGATTTGTCAGTTTTTATCGTTAGTCAGCTCCCTGTCCTTACTGCAATTGTCTTTCTAGCTGGTCAAAGATGTTGTTTATACCGTGTTATTCGGTTGTCGTTTGTGTGGCCTGTAATAGCACATACCTATCTTTAAAGATATCTTTATTCTCTTTTCCTAATTAAGATTGAAAAAAAGAGACCCAATTTCTTCCAAACAAAATGATGTTACTTCTATCTTATCAACAATTTTGATTGACTGTGGTAAGTTTTGGAAGCTAATTTATTTTTTGATAAGCCCTTGAATAACTTGAGACGGAAATAATTGGCACTCCTCTAGGGAAAACGTGCATCTTGTCACATATTTACCTTTGGGGATATTTCCTATGGTTATGTTTGGCTAGTGCACATAAATAGCTACCTCTTTAATGAAGTTCAACTTCTTTTATTGTATCTGTTTACTTTTTACGAGCTGCCACACAACTGTATTTATTTAATTCGCCTTCATATTACTTATAAAACTTTAAATCGTGAAGTTCAAATATCAGTTTCAATGACCATAGTTTCTTGTGCTACAGAAAACGGCATAACCCTTACATAACCATTATTTATCATATGTTTAGTAATAAATACAGACGTTCTGAATATGTGATACAGTACATGGAGTTCATTCCGTATTCACACTATGACGTCATACCCTTTATCGCATACCCTTTATCGCATGGCTTACCCTTTATCACACACCCTTTATCGCATGGCTAACCCTGTATCATACCCTTTTTAAAAAAAAAAAAAATTCAATTTGACTTTTTTTTAAAAAATTGAGGGGATAAAAAAATGGGGGTAAAAAAAATTTGGGGGGTAAAAAAATTTTTTTGGGGGGTAAAAAATTTTGCGGAGAGTAACAAAAATTCGTTTGGGGATGAAATTTTTTTGTGAGGATCAGTTAAAAAAAATCTAACAAAGCTTGTTTCCTTTACATGCAGTAGATTTTATTCCAACCACCTCCAGTCCTTTTCGTCCATTTTGAAATTTTCTTCATACATGCATTTTCTCTTGCCAATTTTTGACAGTATTTTTGGGATTAAGTAGTCCTCTGTTTAAATATATGATAAACTGTATAATACATGGCAAAATCCGTATCACATGCCGTATCATCCCTCGACCAATATCAACCCTCAGGCCAAAGGCCCTCGGGCTGATATTGGTAACTCGGGATGATACCGCATGTGATACGGATTTTGCCATGTATTATTCCCTATATATCGGAAAACGAATACCGAAGCAAGAACGAAAGAATTCTAAAATCATGAATCTAAAATTATTTATTGTCGTTTTATATCAAATTATATCTGACAGGTTACATCGAAATATTAATTTTGGACTATCAACGTACCCATTGATGTTTACAAGATTTCTATTGAAAGATTAAAACCCGTTATGATAGTTCGGCTTCAAATATCCCTTGATTTTTCCCAAGTATTTCAGTCTTAGATAATAAATGATGTAAATATGTATCGGTATATTGTATTGCTTAGACGAAGTTCGTCATAAAATTATAAAGTATGTAAACAGTATTTGTTTTAAAATTTTTAAGATCTTTTCAAAGTTTTTACCTTGAATTTTTTTTAGAGTTAGAGAAGTAACAGGTTCCATTAATTTTTTATTGGTTGTGTCTTAGGCCTAGAAAATGACATTAACGAATCAGCTTCCAAATAGATCCTCAAAACCATATATGCCTTACTGACCATGTGACAGGTGCTGTAAATGGGCAGTACACCTGATGTCGCCCTTTTTTGAAAGTTAACACTATTAGTGCTTTAGTTTTGAGTTTTGTATTTATGGTGTTAGTGTGTTTTGTTGGTGCGTCGTTTCTTTGGTTTTATGTCTTCTGGTGTTCTTCTGTTTGCTTTGCCTTCAGACTTTCATTTATGCAATCTTGTGCTTTGTTCCTTCGGTATTCTATTACTGTTGTTTTAAAAAGTCTTAACAAGTAGGGTGATTTTTTGCGAGGAAAATTGGAAAGATTGAAACGTTATTCATATTTTTAGATCTTGTAATATCTGAATTGCATTAACAACTGTAGAAGATCATTGACGACTAGAAAGTATAGTATTTTCTTAAGTAATTAATATATTTTTTTACTGTTCATTTTCATTAGCTGATATTTGGTGCTATAAAACATGTTTTCAATTATGCTATTAACGTCTAAAATTTGAACACAAAATGTACAGAAGCGTACTGATGCCACATGACGAAAAAAAATTTCTTAATTATGAGATATCTCATTTTTATGAGAAATTTATCTCATAATTATGAGATAACATTTCATAAACATGAAATATTATTTCATAATTACGTGATTTGTTTTTCTTCATGTGGCATCAGTACGCTTCAGTACAAAGAATAGCATCATCACCACTCTCCTATGACATTTACAAAAAGATTTGAAAAGGACGTCATTTTCTTGTTCTTTTTCCAAAATGGTATCACTAATCTGAAATATTTTTGTTCCTGATCTTTGTAAATTATTATGTCAGTTCTCATTTTATAGATAAGTCGTGTCCAGAAACCCCAGATTTGGTAATTGAAGACATAGACTTAAACATTCCAAGCAACAGCAGAAAACATCGAACAGACGAGTATAATCTCAGTGAAAGGGGAAGAGACCTGGTTATCAGACGGGGACAAACCTTTGATATCACCATAGAATTTAACAAAGAATATAATGAAGCCAAGGACGATCTTAAACTTGTCTTCCTTGCAGGTATTTTTGTTATATATTATTATTTTTATTTATTTGTCTTTTTTGTGTGTAGCACCCTTAAACAATTTGAGATTTTTTTGTATAATGTGAAAATCCCCCCTCCCCCCCAAAAAAAAAATTAAATAGTTTCATTTTAGGATGCATTTTAGAAACATATATCATGATACTTGACTTTATATGGCAATTAGCGGGACAAAACTATAATCATTTTGAGCGCGTTACGACATATATTGTCGCTGACGACAATGCACAGGAACGACAATATTTGCCGTAATGGGATGATAAACTACTGTGTTAATTGTCTTGAGACAATAAATATATATATAATATTGTGTAGCTTTTTAACATTTATCGCTGCAAAACTGCAGTTTCCAAAAAAAAAAAAAATCCTTCATTGTTTATACCCATTTCATTTATCCTTAATTTTGTTTTAGTGCTTTCAACTTTATTTGTAGTCAATCACAAAATTACAGTTCATTTTCTTTGAAAATGTAAACGTTGTAACATATTTACACACTTATGTTTTAACGGATGGCTTCGAGACTGCTAAAAATACTGAGGCTTCATTCCCTGTATGGCACTTGGAAGCCGTCCTTGGTACTAGATTTGGCCTCCTATTTCCAATTTGTGGTAATGAGTACTTCCTTTTCACTACTTTTGGATTATGGCTTTCCATATTATTTGATTTTAATGCTGCTGATGAGAGGTTACTCCTTGAAACACGTGTAAAGCATAACGAAATTTACTGTTTATTTTGCAACTTAGGAATTTATGTATTTTGAAACCATTGGGTCGGTGCCACTACTGGTGGACAAGAGGTTCCCGAGGGTATTCACCAGCCCAATAGTCAGACTTGTCTGACACGAAAAATGTACCTTGCTTTTTACAGAAATTAACTGTATTTACCAAAATTCTGACCACTTAAAAGTACTGAGGCTTCATTCCGTGTATGGCACTCGGTATATGTCCTTGGTACTAGATTTGGCCTTCTATTTCGACTTTGTGGTAATAAGTACTTCTTCTTGCACTCCTTTTAGATTATGGCTTTCTATATTATTCGATTTTAATGTTAATGATGCAGGTTACTCCTTGAAACAAGTGTACAGCATAACGAAATTTACTGTTTTGCAAGTTGGGTATTTATAATTTGAAGAGGTGAAATCCCTGACTTACTAACCACCATGGCGTCAATAAGTATAAAACTGCCGATAATTTAAAAATCGATTTAAAAGGGTCTTCGTGGATCTGTATAGAACATGTAATAATAGTCTTTTTTAAGATCATGTGAGATTTATCTAGATTTTATGGCACGCGATAGTCACATAAATTTCGAAAGGCCCGGTATTTTGAACGAATACTGCAGTTTGCGATCGGAATCGGAAACGCAAATTATAGTGTGAGTCAATGAAAATGCAACCGCAAATACATATCTAGGGTTTTGGTTAACCAATCAAAATTTTTATTGAACAATTTTCTTTCCCATTCAATTTTTAAAACTTCTATTATTCATTTAAATTTTATTAGTTAATGTAGCATTTCAGCGGTGTGCAACAGATGGGAGGTTGTGACCGTTTTGGTAACTCATGATCAACCGAATTGGTTATGGGACGATTTCCCAGGCGTCTTGCCAAGTTCACTTTAATATTTCAATATCTCGCCTTTTAAGATGGCATGGAGCTAGAATTAAAAAGTTGACATTGAAATGAACATTTTCCATATCATGCATCTTTTATGAGTCCAAATTTTCGAAATAAAACAAACAACTAAGTTTTTCAAACCAAGTTGCCATTGAAAGGAACAATTCCCTTCATAGAGACTCACTAAAAGAACAAATCTAGGTGCGTAACAACGTTGTGCTTGTTACTATAAAACACTTTATGTTCAGAAACATATAATCAATTTGAGTGTTTTTTTTATAATATCAATTCAAAGCTATAATTCTTTGTTATCATGAATTCATGCAGGATTTAAATTGCTCAATAAAATACTGCATCTTATGATAAAGTCAAACATTTCAATCTACAATCTAAATGTTTATAAATTCATTTTTTTATAAAAAAAAAAGTAACAAAAACTTCGATATCAATAATTCATTGTTTGTACAGCTGTAATGTGTACTGCACTTCAATATTTCTTGACGATTACCGATTAAAAGATAACATGTATTTGATGTAATCCAAAAACACAGGTAAAGATTATATTTTCCAATTAAAACCATTTAAGGTGATTAGGTGGGAAAGATTACATAATGTAAACAATATAGTAGTGATTTGATAAGTAGGTTGTTCATTGTTCCTAAGTAGAGTCGTAATAGATAGACTGTCAACCACTGCTCATTGTAGTAGTAACATCATTTTTATTCATTGAACATTTTCAAAATTTTCCTTATGTTATTTGCGATGTTTACGAAAAGCAGTGGATTACTTTAAGAAATTACAATACCAGAACAAATTGGTACTCAGGCTATAATTGCACTCCATGGATATCCTTGATACTGGGTTTGGCCTCTAATACCAATACCTTTGGTAATAATATGAAATTCAAGGTGTCTCCAAGATGATAAACAACAATTGCTTGTGTTTTTGCAGCGAGACTTGAAATTTACAGTTTTTATCAAAATTCTAACCCCTTAAAATACCGAGGCTTCATTCCGTGTGTGGCACTCCTATTTGGCTTCCTATTTCGATATTTTTGGAAATGAGTACTTCTTTTTTGACTACTTTTAGATGATGGCTTTCCATATATATTTTTTATTTTAAGGCTGCTGATGAGAGGTTACTCCTTCAAACGCGTGTACAGTATAACGAAATTTACTGTTTTTTTATGCAACTTCGGCACTTTTTGTATTTACCTCGTATGCATTTACTCCATATCCTTTCATTTTAATACGGGACTTTTGAAACGTGTTCACTCCGATAACAGATCTATTTTCATGTGTAAAAAATCAATACATCTATGCATTGAAAGGGAATCACTGATAAATAAACACTGTTGAGCTAAGGTTGATTTATGTTTAATCGATTTGTGGTGCTTCAGGTTAATTTGTTTTCGTCAATTGAAATTTAGTTAAAGAATTATCATATAGGGAAAATTCAAAATGCTCTTCAATTTCATAAATAGTTATTTATGTGGTATATATCTATTTCAATAAGTTTAGAGATCCAGTATTCCTTCTCACCAATTTTGGTAAATATCCTGGAAGTCTCAAAGTCTCAAAGTCTCAAAGACCAATTATTTTTTGAAATTCTACCTAGCAGCCAAACTTTCAGAAATTGTTTCAATTAGGACATTTTCACCAATTTGATTTCAAATATATTTGATTCCAATTTTGGTACGACCACTTATTTTTTGGAATTCTATCCAGCAATGGTGAATGAAAGGAGTAAATGCACATGAGACAAAGTCTCTACAAATACATGGTAAAAACAAGCAAAGGAACAACGCTTTTATTGTTGTTCTTCATCTTGAAGTCACCAAACATGCTTAAATAAATTGTTGGAATTAGGAGAAACATTTTCAGCAACTGCTTTTTCCAAAATATTGGATTCCAGTTTTGATACTTCCTTGAAGTCTCAAAGACCTCTTACTTTTGGGAAATTTTCCCAGCAACCAAATATCGTTGTATTCTCTTTTAGTAAAAATAGTGGTTGTCCGTACTTTTTTGGGGCTACTTTTGGATTATGGCTTTCCATATTGTTTTTTTTTATTATTTGATTTTAATGCTGCTGATGAGAAGTTACTCCTTGAAACACGTGTACAGCATAACAAACTTGACTGTTTTATGCAACTTGTGTATTTTTTGTAGTTGGCACCATTGGGTCGATGGTGGACCAGAGGTCCCCGAGGGTATTCACAAGCCCAATAGTCAGACGTGTCTGACATAAAAAATTTACCTTGTGTGTCATAGAAATGTACTGTTTTATCCAAATGAAATTCTAACAACTTAAAATTACTTAGGCTTCATTCTGTGTATTGAACTCGGTAGATGTCCTTGATACTGGATTTTGTTCCCTATTTCGATATTTTTGGAAATGAGTACTTCTTCTTGGGCTACTCTTGGATTAAAGCTTTCCATATTATTTGATTTTAATGCTGCTGATGAGAGGTTACTCCTTGAAACACGTGTACAGCAGTGAGTCGAAGCTAATGCTGGTGAACCAGATTTTCCCGATGGTATTCAACATCTAGTGGTCAAACTTGTCGTCATGCTAGTGTGACCTTAAGTATTACAGAAATTTTGTTTTTTCATTAAAATTCAAACCATTTAACAGTTGACAGGCACCATTCGATGTATTGCACTCGGTAAATTGCCTTCGTCCTATATTTGGCTCTATTTGGTAATGAGTTATTATTTCTGATATTTTGGGGTTTCTTTATTTTGGTTTTCCATTTTATTTGGTTCAATTGCATCTGATGATGGGTTACTCTTTTAAACAAGTGAAGCGCATAAAAAATTTACTATTTATTATGCAATATTTTGTATTAACATTGGAATACTTATGCTTAAAGATTATTGCCCAAAGCAAAAAATCCTTGGCAATTTCCAGGCTACTTCTATATACATTGCATTTTCCTTTGGTAATAAACAATGAACGGCACACATGGTCATATTGTAGAAAGTTAACCAAATTCAATTATCGTTCATCTAAATGTTGAGATATTTTGCTAATAAATAGGAAAATAATATAGTTGAAGCTTTGGTAATCAGACTAAGATGTCACATCATCATGAGGTGAAAGTGGTGAACTGATATGGGGTTGAGTTTGATGACTTTCGTTTCTTTTCATTGTTTATATAATGTATGGTTGTCATATTTATGAGTTTATTAAACCACATATTTATTTTCTGTTCAAAATTTGATACTGATGTTAATTACATAAGTATTTATTTATTTATTTTTCTTTTTGTAATGTTGCTTCACATGTGATACTGAGGCTGTTTAAAGATTTAAGAAAAGTAACAATTCTTTACACTCATGATACGTTTGTGAATAAGTTGGCTTTTATCATTATGATCTTTTGACTTTGATATACATTTAAGATCATAGATATTTTAACATGATAAAATTGGATGCATTATAAAGGAGTGTTTGTTATAAAATGAAATATGGAGAAAATATACAGCGCTATTTCTTTACAAAAATCTTTCCTTGATAACATTATATAAAATTATATGTACTTATTGTGACCAAAATTTTTTAAGCATGTTGACATAAAATCCTGTATAATACAAAAAATACCGAAGTTGCATAAAAAACAGTAAATTTCGTTATGATGTACACGTATTTCAAGGAGTAACCTCTCATCAGCAGCATTAAAATCAGATGATATGGAAAGCCATAATTCAAACGTAGTCAAAAAAGAAGTACTCATTTCCAAAAATATCGAAATAGTAAGCCAAATCCAGTACCAAGGACATCTACCAAGTGCCATACACGGAATGACGCCTCAGTATTTTTAAAGGGTTATAATTTTGATAAAAACTATAACTTTTAAAAACACGCAAGGTAAAATTTTCATGTCAGACAAGTCTGACTATTGGGCTTGTTAGTACCCTCGGGGACCTCTAAAGGCTATGTAACAAAAAAAAACGTGCCACTTGTTTCATTG
The DNA here is from genome assembly GCA_002080025.1 of Modiolus philippinarum. Classification (NCBI taxonomy): domain Eukaryota; kingdom Metazoa; phylum Mollusca; class Bivalvia; order Mytilida; family Modiolidae; genus Modiolus; species Modiolus philippinarum. Next base: position 13,914 of record MJUU01008143.1, read on the forward strand.
TACCTGCAGTAGGCTTAATATTTCAGCCATTAAAGGTATTTTAGGTGTCATTACATTTTAAACGTCAACACTTCAACTTGTGGAAAATCATCTCATTTTAAAGTATTTACCACAATTTTTATTGAACAGAAATGCTCCTCTAAGAATTTTTGTTACCAATTGTTGTATTTTCTATAATTCCGTTTTCTCAAATGCCTTTCATGATGTTTCGTTTTCATTTTATACACTAATAATGGGGGTTTCGTTTCTCGTTTTGTCTGGGTGTTTTTGCTGGTTAAACACTGTCGCACTACGGAAGAAAAATCAACTAAAAACTTCCCATTGCTGAATGAATATGCAGTTATTGTTGTTATAAATCGTCGTTGTTTTAAACTGTATATGTAAACTACTATATAACTGCCAAAACTAGTGAATGAAGTTAAGATTATAAATTATTATTTCATCAAACAATTTCAAGGACAACTTTCTTTGATCAAAAGTGGTCATATTTCTGTTACCAAGGCTTAAAGTAGGATTTGAATTCGCTTATCAAATAATACTTTAAGTAGAATGTGAAACATTTATATTTGAAATCTTTTTAAATTGCACTAACAATTTGAATGTTTCTACGGCTTTTGTAAACACCTACACTCGAAAATAGAATTTTTGCCATGTTAAACCTATCAACGTTAAATATTATGTAATATCAATAAGTAGCAGCGTATACCAAAAAGCCTTATAAATTGTTTTGTTATGGTTATTACTTTGATATAATCTCTTAGAAAAGCGTAGGTCAAGGAGGTTAATTTCAATCAACCAGTATGACAAAGCCAGTACACCAGGAAAAAGAACCATAGGGGGAGGGTTTGGATCCAAGAGGGCGAGTTTAACCCCGCTGCGATTTTTGCGCCTGTCCCAGGTCGGGAGTGTGTTGGTGATTGGCTTGTCCGTGTCTTCTTATAAAATCTTAGTTTCTTGATATTTGGGTTGTTGGATGTGGTTTGTTTCTATTGATTTATACGCTTTTTTTACCCTTTTGGGGCCATCTAGGGCTTGCTATATGATGTAAGGTTCCTCACTGTGTTGAAGACCGTACGGTGACCCCTAGATGCTTTGTTTTGGGTCATTTTAACCTGGATATGGGATGTTGTCTCCTTGGCATTTACCCCATTTCCTTTCTTTCTCATACAACGATAAAACAAGTACAAGTGGAATGCAGAATAACACAATATATATGACACTTATAGTTAATATTAATTATAAACTGGAATGATATCAAGAGAGAAAGCGGGTTTAAGTCAAATTTGCAATATCTACATTTTCCAAAATTTTGTTGAAAACAAAGGAGTATCTTCCTCATGCATAGCTCTGTCCTTAGCTGAATTTTGGCTTTTCTATTTATATCCTTTTGGTTATTTTTTACACGTTTTCGGTTAATGGACTTCAAAATGTTTGGTTTTATCTGCTCTGATGAGAAATGCGCATACAGAAAAGAAATTAACAGTAACGTCGGTATTTTTTTTATAGAAATGCCTTATGATGGATAATATATGCATATGTGCATTTCATTTCCTTTAAAAAAAAAACTCAACGAATCACTTTTTATCTGAAAGACTGTTATCAGCGTTACAAAATTTATTGTTTATTATGTAACATGGGTATTTTTGTATTTTGACTACTGCTGGTGGACCAGAGGTCCCGAGGGTATTCACTAGTCCAATAGTCAGACTAGCCGGCAGATTAGCGGCGAGCACCCCTTGATCCATCTTTCAAAATTACGTATTGTCATATTCTCTCCTTTCAAGATTGTGGTCGTGGAGTTAGTAGTCTACCTGTATTGGGTTTTATTCTTATGTTTACTATACCATAGGGAAACGGGACAGATTAAGGGGGGGGGGGGTTGGTACCAATAAACCGGTTTAAACCTACCGCTTGCTTTTGCTAGTGCCGGTACCAAGTCCGGCTGTCCCGAGTTCCTATCGTTGTTTACGTTTGTCTTTTGTCTTATTTGTGTTTTTCCTGTGTAGTTCCGTAGCAGATTGTGGCATGTAATTATAATTTTCAATCATTGTAGATGTTTCCTGTTGTCCCTTTTATTTCATTTGTCTGACATGAAAAGTTTACCTTGCGTTTTTTAGAAATTATGACAGTTTTAATCAAATACAACGGCAAACGAACACCGAAGCACGAACGAGGAAAGGGGAAATTCACAAACCATAAATCCAAATTATCGCAATTAAAATACTGAGGATTCACTACGTTTTTTGCACTCGGTGGATGTCCTTGGTACTGGATTAGGACTCCTGTTTCGATGTTTTTGGTATTGAGTACTTCTATTCGACTGATTTTGGATCTTGGTTGCCATAGTATTTGATTTTTATGCTGCAGATAAGAAGTTTTCTCTTTGAAACACGTGTACAGTGTACAAAAAAATACTGTTAATTATGCAACAAGGGTTACTTTGATTAAACAAGTAAAAATGATATCGAAATAACTTTTGTAGTCTGTGATCATTCATGTTATAATACAAAGACTCCAACTGTACGTCATCTTAAATCTTTGCTGATTTTTCTTTCACCATCAGTATCTTTAGAAAACTATTTATAGTGAAATTTCCAGTCTACAAAATATAGACAGGCATGATATTCAAAAACCACATTGTAGACATCATTTCATCTGTTTTGAGAATCAATTGTATAGTTTCATTTATAACGTTTAAAATGTGAAAATCATACAGCTGTGTATTGTGTCTGTTACAGGAGATAACCCAATGCCACCAAAAGGAACTCGAGTTGCAATGATTTTATCTGATAAAGACGAGGAGAACCAATGGGGAGCTTGGATATTAACTAACAAAGGGAAAACTCTATCTGTTAGGATAAACACTCCTCCGACTTGTTTTGTTGGAATATGGAAATTCCAAGTAGAAACAGTGAAGAAATCGGATACCAAGAAAATAGTTTTTGAATATAAGCATGACCAGGACATCTACATTCTGTTTAACCCGTGGTGTAAAGGTACATATCCTTCAAGTTGATAAACAGCTTGTTTCTTTTAGAGGGTATATATTTATTCAAAAGTCTGTCAGTCCCACTAACTGGTATTGTGGTAGTCATTTCTGCTTTTAAATTATCGAAGGTTCCGCATAATAAGTCTTTCAATGATGCATCTACTTGTTGCTGAAATTACAAAGTCATTATAATCTATGACAGTACAATTAAGAAAATGCCATTGGTGACTCTTGATACATATGTTTGTGAAAAAAATATATAATTAAAGTAAGCTGAAAAAAACATATTATTGGAAATCAAAGCACTTATGGAATCTCATAAAAACGAGAATAAAAAATCTAAACAAAAGATTTGCATTTTCGTTAAAGTATACAGAATCCGTCGCATTGTCAATTAGTCATTCCAACGTAAGTCAAAATATCTCTATGAAAATTTCCATTCTCATATGTGACACCAACACTTCATATCTGTAAATTATGTCGTGGTGGCGTCCATAGAATCGCGAAAATGTTGTCAATATAACAGTTTTTGCTACAATGCTTTTGTTGTTTACAAAACGTCGGCATGTGCGGTCGAAAGATAGGCACATTAAGAAAAAGAAAGTTCACATTTTGGAAGTTAATATAATTATTTTTCATGTTACTTAGATTTCAAATATCCTTAAAAACGGCAGCAAAAACCGACGGAACAAAGTAGAAGACTACATAAATGAAATTCCAGAGACTAAGCAAAAACAAGAACACCTGAAGACAGAAGACTAAAGACGCAACAAAATGACAAAACGACAAAAGAAAACACGAACTTCTGCAAATTGAAAAAAAAAGAATTAAATCGTCCAAAACCAATTTATCGACTTCTTCATATGCCATACTTTCATTTTAGATATTTACGTTTATCATTTTTCACAACATCTTATATATTGTTCTATATAATTGCTTTAGATGACCAGGTGTATATGCCTGATTCGAAATTGTTAGAGGAATACCTGATGAACGAAACAGGAAAAATATACACCGGAAATAAGAGGCAAATAACAGGAAAAAGGTGGAATTTTGGTCAGGTAAACCTTCATTGTAAACTTTTTATTTTAACTATTCTCATTTTCCATAGTCATTACAGTTTTAATTACTAAATAATGGAAAAATTCATCAGCTACAATGAAACAGTATAATAATAAACAGACGGATAAACTACTGTCATAAAGAAATCTGAAACTGAATTTATATAAACCAGAAGATATAATCGGGGTCCTCATTAACTGGTCGCACTAATAATATTGTACTTAATTTCTAAACAAGCTTTCGTATTTTTAATTAAACGCCTAAATATGCTTATAGTTCGAGGAAAACATCCTGGATTGTGCCATGTATCTATTGGACAGCAATAAGCTATCATGGGCAGCTAGAGGAGATCCCGTAAAACTCACAAGAAAACTGTCAGCGCTTGTAAGTAAAATAAAAAGAACATAATGTTTGTTTGCTTGTTTAACGCAAATTCAGAAGAATTTTAGCTATATTGTGGCGGTCAGTTTTAGTGGTGTAGGAAACCAGAGTTTCCGGAGAGTACCACCGATCTAGGGCAAGTAAATAAAATTTACCCTACTAATAGCACGCATTGCATGACCCATCTTTCAAAATTGCGTTTTGTCATATTTACTCATTTTCAAGATAGTGATCTCGGAGTCAGTAGCTTGGGGTTTTAATCCCAAGTTAATTACACTATTAGGAAAAGGAGAAGAGAAAAGGAGATTTTGGTATCCATTACCGGGAATCAACCTTCCTGATTGATTTTGCAAGTGAGAGAATCAATTTTGCCTGTCTCGAGTTTCTATCGTTATTTACGTTTGTCTTTTGTCTTTTTTGTCGTTTTTTTTCTTGTGCAGTTCCATGATGGATTGTATCATAATTGTAATATCCACCAATTTTAGATGTTTGTTTTATATTAAATACTTTATCACGTACAGGCGCAAGTCTAGTGCACCTTTTATTGCGGTTTATAAAGGAGGCGCCAAAGCAAAACGCAGAGATTATAGAGTACAGCACTTATTGTTGAATTAGATGACATCATTACTAAAGGATGTCATTAAAGGATGTCTTTACTAAAGGATGTCTTTAAAAAAAGATCACAATTTCGTCAACAATTATATATAAATGTTGCACGTACCTAACTGCATGTCGTTTCTTACTGTATATTGTTATTCAGAGAGACCAATTCATATCCAATATTGCTTTACTGGTTTTGTTTTTGGCAAACAAATACTACTGATTTTTATACTGTCCTGCTCTGATACTAAAATGTATCATATACTAAGTATTATTATGATTAAAATTTTACCCCTCGATAAAACCAGATGATTTCAACAAAAATTGACGAAGCGGGCTGATATGACATCGTTATCAACTGCTTCCGGTAATTATCACATGGCTTTCCGTCACTACTCGGAAGCTTTATTATAGGCAAGTTCGTTTATTTCCGTAAAAACGATTATCATTGCACACGATATCGTCACATCAAATAAAGTATACTAACCAAATACTAATACTGCATTTTATAAGCATAAAGATATTTTTTAGTTGAAAACTTCTTTTACAGTTGAAGTATATGATAAAAATATCATTACATGTCACTTTTCATATCACATCCTTCATCAGCCCACGGTCATAAATCATCCCTCGAGCCTGACGGCTTTCGGGCTGATATTACGACCTTGGGCTGATAAAGGGTGTGATATGAAAAATGCCATGTAATAATCTATAATTATCATATGTTAAGTAATAAATACAGACGTTTTGAATTTGTGATACAGTGTATAGAGTTCATTCCGTATTCACACTATGACGTCATACCCGTTATCGCATGGCTTACCCTTTATCACACACCCTTTATCGCATTGCTACCCCTGTATCATACCCTTTTTAAAAAAAAAATCAATTTGACTTTTTCAAAAAAAAATTGATGGGGTAAAAAAATTGGGGAGGGGTAAAAAAATTTTGGGGGTAAAAAATTTTGCGGAGAGTAACAAAATTGGGGATAAAATTTTTTGTGAGATTCAGTTAAAAAAATCTAACAAACCTTTTTCCTTTACATGGTATATTTTATTCCAACCACCTCCAGTCCTTTCCGTCTATTTAGAAATTTTCTTCATACATAGAAAAAAGAAGGGAAACGGGGAATGTGTCAAAGAGACAACCACCCAAAGGGGGGTTACAACAACTCAAAGCCACCATAAGATCTTCAGTGAACGGTGAGGAAACCCCACACCCAACGGCAGGTCGGAGTCGGCCCCTAAATAAAGAGAAATCAAGTTCAGTGAAATAAACATCATCCTAGACTCCTATAGATATAAAGTAAACTAATTAGAAAACGGGCAAGACACACAAAAGCTTTATAAATTTCCTGACTTAGAACATGCATTTTCTCTTGCCAATTTTTGACAGTATTTTTTAGATTAAGTAGTCCTCTGTTTAAATATATGATAAACTGTATAATACATGGCAAAATCCGTATCACATGCCGTATCATTCCTCCACCAATATCATCCCTCGGGCCAAAGGCCCTCGGGCTGATATTGGTAACTCGGGATGATACCGCATGTAATACGAATTTTGCCATGTATTATTCCCCATATATCGCCAATTTCTATGAAATGCTAACACGAGGTGATTACATAAGTAGCAAAAAATGTTTAAAAAGGAAGAAATCATATAAAATCAAAAATAAAATGTTCAATGGAAATGAATGATCTCAATTAAAAAGATACACACTTACACAAAGAATCCTGAAAATATAACCGATAGAACATTGTTTGGAATTTGTTTTGCTAAAATGGATTTCTCGTGGTGCAAATGACCTAAATTAATACTAGTTCGTTCAATCTGTCATTTTCCACATTTTTAAGGGCTTGGTTTTTCCTGAGTTTGTCATAGATGTTAAAAGCACCGTGCTCCTGTTATGATGATTGCTATGTAGCTACTGTCGAGCATTATACCTACAAATAATAAATAAATCATATATTTAATTTACAGACGAACTGCCAAGATGACAATGGTATCCTGGTTGGTAATTGGTCTGGTGATTACAGTGGTGGTAAATCACCTTTGTCCTGGGTTGGAAGTGTAGCCATTTTGAATCAGTATTACCAAACAAAGAAACCTGTTAGTTTTGGACAGTGTTGGGTATTTTCTGGAGTTCTAACAACACGTACGTTTATTGTAGCAAAGTGGTAACTTTTTCCGTTTACGTTTTAATCCATTTGCTCCTAATATATTCTACTTTTGGTTCTTTAAATACTCAATAAACCCATTTACGATTGTATCAATTACCTGAGTTTTTTAATTTTAATTTCACCGAACAATTTATTGTCCAAATATAGATATTAAGAAAAAAAATTCCCCGTGCTTGAGGTGTATGCTCTCTTTACTTTGTCAGTTTTGGTGTACATTGTTCTTGTGAGAATTTCTCATATGAATGCACTATCGAAATTCAGCCTTGTTTTGTAAAATTTAAAACTATTTTTCTGGCCATCTTCATAAATATTGCCCACATCTCCCAATTTTACTTTCAAAGTTTTCTTACAATCAACTCCATGAGTGCCCTGTGATCGTTTGTATGCTGTATTGTCTGTTGGTCCCTTTGTAGGGCTACGGATGACAGTGTTTGTAGAGTATTTTGCCGGATATGTTATGCTTGTTGACGACCCCGCATTCATGAAAAGATGGACACATGGATGTAGCGTTGTCCAACATTTAGCAAGTGAATTCCGCTGAAACCGGTGCTAGGGACCGTCTTGAACTTACTATGAGGTAAAAGTGTTTGCTCTTCGTTGAAGGCCTTATGATTACATCAAGATGAAGAACAACAATGGAAGCGTTGTTCCACTTGCTAAATCTTACCATGTATTTATAGGAATTTTGTCCCGTGTACATTTACTCCATATCCCTTTAGTTGGTCATTGTATTTCTCAATCATGTTTATGTAGATGTAGGTGGGGATGTTTGTGCTCATAGGGTCACAGTTTTAAGGTAGCACAACAGTCTTCGGAAGAAAATTGTCAGCCCCTAATTTTGAATGACTATAACTTTGTTATTTATAAAGATACAGTAACAAGGAAAATGACAAAATTGTCTTTTGATGTTCATTTAAAGAATATCCCATTTAAGTATTAATGTAAAAATTTCCATATTTGGCAAAAAATTTGAGTTTTTGATATAATATTTTTAACATGAAAATAACTTTTACATCTTTACAGATAGCTGAATTCTGTTTGTTTTATCTGAAAGAACCATTTAAATGCAACAAAACCGCGTCTCAGGATTTTTGATTTAGGGTCTTGTTTGAAAATAAATTAATCTTAAATTTTGAAAAGGGAATTTTTTTTTTGAGTTAAATTTAAAATCTATTTATTTTCAAACCAGACCCTATATAAAAATCTGAGATACGGTTTTGTTGCGTTCAAATGGGTCTTTCAGATTAAACAAACAGAATTCAGCTATCTGTAAAGATGTAAAAGTTATTTTTACTTTACAAATATTATATCAAAAACTCAATTTTTTGCCAAATATGGTCATTTTGACATTAATACCTAAAATGAATACTCTTAAAATGAACATTAAGAGTCAATTTAATCATTTTCCTTTTATTTGATACCTCATTTGTCATTGTATCTTTACTAATAACAAAGTTACATGCTTTCAAAGTAAGGGACTGACAATTTTCTTCAGAAGACTGTTGCGCTAACTTAAACAGGTATTTTGCAACTACAGGAATGATTATACGACTTAGTATATATAAATAAAAATAACAACAAAAATCACTATAATATTTTATTAATTTTTTGCAATGTCTGGACTTGATATACACAATTCATATAAACATATTATATGAACATTGTAGAATAATATATTGAATAAACAATTTCTTAAAAGTTCACAGAACACTGGGTATACCTGCCAGAAGTGTCACTAATTTTGCATCAGCTCACGATTGTGATGGCTCCGTCACTATTGATACATTTTGGTCAGAATCAGGTGAACCATTGGAGGAGTTGAATAATGATTCAGTGTGGTAAGTTAGTTTTGAACTGTAAAAACTTTGCCTCCTTTTAAAATGTAGACATGGTATTTATTAAACAAAAGTAAGGCCAACCTGTGTTTATTGATTCAGGGTAAACGGAATATAGATGTTAAACACAACACATTGTAAGTTCCAAATTTAAGATTGAATATTATCTTAAATATTCTAAATACTCTGTAAACGCACAAAATTCTTTTTCCCCAAGTAAGCTTCATTTTAATGATTGCCATCATTAGGTTAAAATATAATGATTGCCCACAATAGGTCAAATTATCTGCTTTTCTACAGTTTGTTGTTTTAATCAGCTTTTTATCATGTGACGTCGTTGTCATTGTGGCAAGCAAAATAGTTGAACTTGTTATGTAATATCTGTAATATGTTTATTAATGTTTCTCAAAAACCACGAAACCAATCAAAACCATATTTATTCTTCATCACTATTTGAGTTAGTTTTAAACACCATGATAAACATTGTCTGCCTAGGGCGTAAACATACGTTTGACTATAAACATTTGATATGTTAAATAGTTTTATTCCTGTCTTTTTGTCCTTTCGTTTGTTTTTGTCATCTTTTCGTTTGAAAAATGTTATTACAAATTATAATACGTGTAATTATAATCATTATAATTATAAGCACAAATTTTAAGACGATAATTAAAAAAAGTTCTTAATAGATATACGTATTTTGAGGAAAAAATGAAGTTTCGGTCTGAACTCTGATTCAAGATTCCTTCTTTACTTAATACTGGGATGATCAATTTTTTTTACGTCTTCGAACTCTTGGTAGCAATTGCTGTTGAGTTCCTACCAGACATTACCGCAATGGAAGGGGTGGTTTTGCGCGCCATAAAACCGGTTTAACCTACCATTTCTTTTGAAATGCCTGTACCAAGTCAGGACCATTGCAGTCGACAATTTTTGCGGTGGTTTCCAACTGATTTGTCTTTTTGTCTAAAGTACTTCGACTCGTGACAACTCTGTTCGGTAATTTTGTTATTACCCTCATTTCTCATTTTACAATTTAAGTTTATTTTTGTTTTCCTCTACCGGATCTGACTTCTCACTGGACTTAACGTGTTAAACACGAGGGGTGTATTATGATAAACAGGTATGCTTACTCCACAGGTGCACCTTACCCACCAATGGTTTTTAATTGGGCTTGTGTTGTTTATCTGTTTGTGTGTCACCATTGTTATGTTGTGTGTTGCACTGATAAGATGTCTTTTGTTTCTTTGTGTTTCTGGTGCTGTTATTATTTTTGGCATACATTTGTATTTCTTTTTTTCCTACCGATTCGTGTCTCTATTACGTTTAAACTTCTACATCATGCGTTATCAGATATTTACGGAATTTGATAGGATGGTAGATTATCAGACAGATGAGAGTATTATAGTCATATAATGATATCATATTCAACGGAAATTATGTCCTTAGCTAGCTGTCAGTAACTGCGAGCATTTGTCCGGACAGTACCTGTGTGTATTGTCTTCATGTTTTATGTACTTCATTGTCAGGGTACTCGTCTTCATAAGTTGGACTTTTTTTCCAGTTTGATTTTTACTGTGAGTCTTTTTGTGTATTTATTTTTTATCCATCCACCACACATAGGGGGAGGGTTTGGATCCAAGAAAACGAGTTTAACCCCACCGCAATTTTGCGCCTGTCCCAAGTCAGTAATATGTTGGTCATTGGCTTGTCCTTGTCTTCTTATAAAATTTAAGTTTCTTGATATTTGGGTTATTGGATGTGGTTTGTGTCCATTGATTTATTCACTTTTTTACCTTTTTGGGGCCATTTAGGGCTTGCTGTATAGTGTGAGGTTCCTCACTGTGTTGGAGACTGTGCGGTGACCCTATATGATTTGTTTTGGGTCGTTTTAAGCTGGATATGGGATGTTGTCTTCTTAACATTTACCCCATTTCCTTTCTTTTTCATATTGTATTAAATTTCGTTTTAGCCTATAATTGTAAACGAAATGACCATTCTGGCTTTGACTTTGTCAAGACGAAATGATAACACTGCATTCAACTTCTCCTACAAGAAAACATATCAATAAACAATATGGCGCGGGATACTAATCATTTTCAGGGAAATTCTCAAGATTTTATATTTGTCTAAAGTGAACCGAACCGCCAGTCTAACACGAACAATCCGAGGACAATTGCAACACAAGAAAAAAAACAAAGACATAACATGAGGATGACAGAGAAATGAAAAATGAAGACACACACATAGACAAAAATTAATAACACGACCCAATAAAAAATACCTGCGTGAGATCAATTGCACTGGTAGAGTAAGCATCTCCTGTTTCTTTTAAGAAAACCGCCGTGGTAGTTAAAAAATCACTAAAAGCTAGGGTTGTTTAGTGATAAATATCATCTTTATAACGGAAGTTGAAATTAAAGGACTGGGCTAGTTTTTTATCTTTATTTTGGAAAAGCCCTTCGACGAATTCAGCCTCATATAAGTGGAGAAACATATCGGCTAAAAAGGTGCACAATTTGTGCCCACTAGAATTCTAATAGTCTGCTGAAAACAAGTCCTTCAAATTGGACTAATATATTACTGAAGAAGCCTGTCAAGTTTCCATGCCATAGTCATACAATTATATGAATTATATAAATTTTAAGATTATTTGATCTTATTTATATCACTACAAATAGGAATTTTCATGTATGGAACGATGTCTGGATGGCTAGACCAGATCTTCAACCTGGTTATGGCGGATGGCAAGCCGTTGACGCAACTCCACAAGAAACAAGTGACGGTAGTGTACAAATGTTTTTGGTCAGTTATTATGATAGAGTGATGGAGATGAATACCTATTTTCGGTTATTCTAATGAAAGAGTAATTTGAAGTAGATCAAATGCAAACAATCGGAATCATTTGCTTAACCTTTAAAGAATAATTAATATACGTTGTCAAATTTAACACTATCTTAAATTTCAGCTGTACCTATTCGAATAAACAGTGAAAGTTCTAGGAAAACAGTTAATAGCTTTATTTAGTATATTTACCATTTTTGTAATTCTATGATATATTTTACTTTTCAAAAAATATATCTCATTTGGCTTTTTTACATTTTAATTACTTTCTACAACTGTGATTACAATTACTAGTACGGTTAAGGATAATAGAACAACTTTTTATATAATTCATATTCCATAACAGAAAACAGAGAGGTTTCTTACTTATAAGCATTGAATCAATAATGTGTACCCCAAAAACGTTAACTTTACATGACATGAATTTAGCTTGGGGTTTCATATAGATCGATACCGGCCTACCTACTAGAAACATTGATCCATACCGGCCTTCCTACTAGAAACACCCATACTCACTTGTTGTATGTGACAATACATGGCTGATTATAAAATTATACCAATTTTATTGAGCAAATATATCAAGATCTTTGGCTATTGTATGCTATAAAGTGTCAGAATAATAAAAGTGTGGTTTTAAAGACTTTTAAAATGAGTCTAATCCAGTCGAGAAATGATATTTGAACTCTTGTACTCTTAAAATGCAGGATATATAAAGAAATAAAGCAGTATATGGACTACAAAATGTCATAAATCTGGTAATTACTAAATACGACAAGGTTCTACAATCCAATGAAGATGCAACTTGAATCTTTTCATTTGTTTTAGGCATCTATTGTTGTGGTCCATCATCTCTACAGGCAATCAAGCGTGGAGAAATCCAAATGCCTTACGACACGCCATTCGTTTTTGCTGAAGTAAATGCCGATCGTGTTAATTGGGAATTGAATGAAGTAGCGGAAACAACACATACAGGACTAGATAAACGATGGTAAGTTACAACAATCACGAATCTACCAAAAGGCTCAAGGGAAAACGGAAAGCCAATATCAGTCATGGATAGAGCTTTATCAAATTTAGATATAAAAGAGGATTACTATTTACGTAATTACGTCGATAAAAGACAAGTGTACTTATCTGTGAAAAACAAAACATATATTCGTATTTTACTTTTAGTTGTCAGCAGGCTTTTAAATTTCTATTAGGGAATTTTGTAAACATAAATGTAAAATTTTACAAACTTTTGAATAAAACTGAGGAGTCACGGTTCATATCAGTGCACAAACTTAAATTGAATATTCTAAGGACTTTTCATACAAATGAAAGGAAAATTTTATCAAATTATTATAGTGTTTACATACGAAACATAAAAAGTATGTGTCAGTTTGAAAAAAAAATGTTCAACATAATTTTTGTAGTAATATCAATAAAGAATTCTTTTATCAATTTAACTATCTTCTTTAAAACAGTCACCAGATTTACAGATCTTGGTTATTAATAAGCATGTTTCTTAAGGATAAGGGACAAATTATTTTAAATACCGTAAAAATGATAATTATTTTATTACTTTTCTACATGTGTGAGGGTATTATTTTTCTTTTAGTGTCGGATTCAGAATCAGCACTAAGCTTCCAAAGGGGACATATAATACGAGTATTGATAGCATATGCTACGACAGACAAAGAGAAGATATAACAAATCAGTATAAGTACCCTGAAGGTATTTTGTTTTGTTTAGTACTAATGGGGTTTCCTTATAGCTGTTTGTTGTATTTTGTTATACTAAAATGAACTTTTTCAAGGCATTGAAAAAGGGAGGCACCTTAGGAATATTGTTAGTGTTTGATAAATAAATCAATCCATGTTCCATACATTAATTTTGCTTTCATAACACCAGTAGTGGTCACTACACGCGATTCTCTCCATCTGACTTTGATGTATAAGCAGGGGAGACTTACCTTGTCAAAATACCTGGTTTGACTTCTGATTGAGTTCAAGTGAACATCCAAATCTAATTTCAAGAACTTGTCAAATTGATATCGAATGTCGAATGTCGGGATACTAAGCTTCCCTTAACCTTTTTATAACACATGCATGCACAACAATGGTTGTTGCAAGTACATGTCATTCTCATTTAGCATCGAATTTGATGCCTTCATTTGATTTCTTCATTGTAGTACCTGCTCTTATAATGAATACCTCTAAGCTATGAATCTGTCTTTCTTATAAGAAAAGTTTTCTATCATTTTATTACAAAGGTACGATTAACGTTTAGCTTTAAAGTTGACAGAAGGAAAAAATCATCAAACATCCGTCATCTTAGGATTCAGGGTAAGCCTCAAGATTGATATTGCTGAATTGTTAAAGACAACGATAGATTATTATCATGTCGTAATTCAACAATATCTGCGTTTAGGGGAATATAATTTTTTAGGTTCAGAAGAGGAGAGAACAGCAGTCATTAAAGCAAATCAGTTTTCTACTAAACAGGGATTGTACGATGAAGGAGAGAAAGGGGTAAGTGGTTTGTGTATAAGCAATGATGTGTGTATGTATAAGCAATAATCAGCTTATGTTCAAGCAAGTTGGTAAAAAAACATCATAGTCATGATTGCTTCACTTTTATGGACAAAACCATTTCAAGCAATACACGACGTTTAGTACTATACTCCTTGCAATATCATGTTAAATATATCTATTGAAATTATTTGAAGCAAAACGGATTATTTAGCAGGATTCTACTTTATAAATAAACAAACAAGTCATTAACATTAATCATGAATTCTGAAGATCAAGATTGAAGAGGCTTTGGCTTTAATTCACGTCGGAAGAGCAGTCAGAAAAAAAATGTGAAAACATACGGCCTTGACCCTAGCGGCTGTAATAAAGAAGTCTTGAATCAAATAATTTTACTTCAAAGAGAATTGACTTCATTTGATGTTAAAAATTGATTGAATTGCATGATTAATACTCTCGAACATTTTAAGCATAGACCAAAGGGTCGATTGAAATGACCAATGCTGACCGTTAAATTGATTGCTGTAAGCACTCTTTCCACATCAAACGAAAGAAAGATTTTCAAAATTAATATAATGAATTGTACCATGAAATGCATGAAAATTTAAACATTTGCAACATGAACATGCATTATGTAATTGAGAATTAAAGTTTAGTTGAACTGGTGGTTTGTTTTTTGCTTTGTTTTTTGCGTGTTTTTGTTATATTTTTTGGTTTTGCTTTTTGTTTTTTGTTTGTTTTGTTTTTTGTTTTTTTTTTATGTCTTTTGTATTTGTTAAATATACTTAGCCAGTCTGTTACTTCTCACGCCAAGTATGCCATGTTAAACAATGCCAAGTGCATTTTAAATTTTTGTAATAAATAATTTCCAATAAAAGCAACAAATCGAAGTCACCCGAATCTTCATGTTTTTTTTCTTAAATTTCTCTCTATTACTGGGCGGTAATTTTGTGCAATGCCGTGTTTCCTCCAATCAGAGGTGATATTTCACGTTTTGTTAAATGAATTGAACTTGGTAGATATTACCTGGTAATTTAAGGAATTCTTTACATTTTAGGATGTAGAATTTGAATTAGTTGACAAGGAAACTGTGCCATACGGAAACGATTTTGAGATAATTTTAAGGATAAAAAACAGAAGTGATGAAATACGAACCATCTCGGGTTGTATTAGTACAAGTAGTATGCACTATACTGGGGTGCCGGCTGAGAAAGTGAAGTCATTGTCTCTTAACATGGAAAAAATTCCACCTAAATCTGGTAAGCTTGTAATATATTCGTTGTTTTTTTCATGCAACTGTAGAAAAACAATTTTGTTTTTAACTTATCTTTATCAATTATGCCATCCAGACGTAGTCGGAGTGACTTGTTGTTATTCTTTATTTCATCTGATTATTATTCTTCTTCTTCCGCTCCTTCTTTCAATAGTTTTTGACTGAGCGATTATTTTGAAATGGTTAAATGAAACGATTTCAAACTTTGCATAAGTTATGTGTTGTTTATTTAAAATTTTCATAATGACCACCATTTCAAAGAATGCCGCCATTTTACGTTGAAAAATTGAGGATTCAATATCTCAGCAACTGCTTTGCAGAATTTGTTCACATTTTGTATAAATGTTCAGCAAGATGAGGCGAAAGACCTTATACAGTAAAAAATCAAATGGCTACCGTATCCAAGATGGCCGCCAAAATACGTAAAAAATTCAACTTTATCCAATTTCAAAATTGATTTCCAATGATATTTTGAGGATGCTAATGAAATGAAATCATCGAATTGATTGTATGGGTTGTCATCGGCTATTGCTTGTAATTGAAGTCAAGTTTTAATTCGTGTCTACACCATACTAAATATTAAAATCTACACGAAAGCATTATAGGCTTTGCCAGCGGGGTTTTATTTACATGCCAAGATGTCACCTCGGGTAGCCAGTTTCCTATCTTTCTTTTCTATCATGATTAATAAAAAGCAAGGTATGTATTGTAACAAACCAAAAACAGCCAGAGTAGCAGAAAAGTTAAACGACACCATCGGTTAATATTGTTCAGAGAGGAATTACGGTAGTAGAATGGACTATTAGATACAGTGTATATATTATATAAACTAGTCGCATTGCAAGCATGAATTGTTTTGATATGCACTACATGAATGTGAAACAATTTATAGGAAAGTTTAAAACACAAATATCAAGCACTTTTATTGATGTTCTGGATCTTAAATGACATAAATTGTCTGTCAAATTCCTGAAATTCATATAAGATAAGGTAATTAACAAAAGTATCGAATATAGAAATGCCAAGGGCCGAAATTCAAAGGGAAAAAAACAATGCAGGTCAAAAGCAACCGAGATAGTCCTGACTTGGTACAGATATTTCAAAAGAAAGTGTGGATTAACGAGATAGTCCTGACTTGGTACAGATATTTCAAAAGAAAGTGTGGATTAACCCAGTTAAAGACACGTCAAACCTCTTCTCCCATTGCGGAAGTCTCCGGTAGCAGCTCAACACCAATTGTTGATGGATGATAGAATGGTAGATAGAGTAGAAATCTTTGGTGCTTGTTCTATAAGTGATGTTAACAAACAAAGTGGTAGATTGATTCCATTTTTTATAGAAAGCACGCACATTTTGAATTACATTTTTAATATTTAGATAAAGAAATTCGTGTACCCGTGACATTTACTGAATACTACAATCTATTGGTGGAACAGTGTCACATGAAGATGTCGTGTATGTGTAAGGTAATTGAAACAAAACAAACCTACGTTTATCAAGATACATTCCAACTTGTCAAACCAGAACTGACAATCAAGGTAAGTACATTGTATAACAATTCAAATTCAATATCGGGTTTGTAAGTCTCGTTTAATTCTTGAAATTCTAGGTACCTAAATTATACCCGGAAGTTGAATTTTTAACAAACATACGTGACGTTTCAAACAAAAAGTGGAACTTCATAATTTGAAAACGTCATATCTTGGCGGGAAACGTTTTAAGATTTAAATTTTATCTTAAAATCACGGTGTCACATGACGAGACTTACAGGCCCTATTGCCAGTTATTTCAAAACAATTTCTGTGAGTAATTTTCTTTTCACTTTAAAAAGCGTTTAGAATGGTGGGGAAAATGATCATATATTGAGTGTTTTTGTTTGACATATAAAAAATATAAAAACATTTAAAAGTCGAAATTTACAGTATTTTTAAGTTCTGTGGACAGTTTTTTCCACAATTTATGTCTCTACATTGCAAATAAAAATAACGTTTGGAGATACAAAACAGCAAAATATGTTATAGAGCAGATAACTAAAGGATCTAAGAGAAACCATAAAAAGTGTTATGAACAAGGACAATACTGCTATTTTTATCAACTTTCTCATTTTTTGGAATATATCGTAACTTTACTAATTACTAATTTTTGGCCAATACCAAAGAGAGAAAATTACACAATATCAATATTTTTGCCTTTCTTAAAATTAAGGCGGATGAATCATTCATTGAAAAAATAAATACATTACAAAGTCAAGATTACAGAAAACACCAACAATGGCCGAAATTACATTCTAATGCAATTATGTTTGTAACGCTAATTTTGATTGGATGGCGTCAGAATTTTGAGGGGGTAAAATCCACGATTTACCGTCGGAACCAATAGCAACGTAATTGCGCAGACGCATAACGAACTTCCTGTGATTTTAAAATCTATTTTAAATGATTTTTGGGGGATTTGCATTAGAATGGAGATAACCAAACTGTATCTTCAGGGGTAAATCTAAGATTTTACTGTCGCAAACATCCGTTTTCCGGCTCCACTAACGCGTCGCCGGAAAACTCAGTTTGCGACAGTAAAATATACGATTTACCCCTCAGATCCTAAAATACAGTATGGTTATCTCCTAATTCACATGCCACAATCCACAAAGGAACCACACTAGAAAAACACATAACAATAAAGACAAACATAAATAACGATAGGACCTCGGTATAGCTGGACTTGGTACCGGCACTAACAAAAGCTAGGGTAGGGTAAAGCCGATTTATGGTGCCAAACCGCCCTTTCTCTATCTCTTTTCCTTATAGTATAATAAACATACGAATAAACCGCAATACAGTTAGATTTCTAACTCTTTGACCACAATCTTGAAAAACAAAAGGAAGTGGCAAAACGTAATTTAGAAAGATGGGTCTTAGAGTGCTTGAGAATTCTGGGTGGGAAATGCCCTTTGTAGTTACCTGTTTGCAAGTCATGCACGTCACATTAAAGACATACATACAAAAAGTAGTGCCAATAACCATCTTAATATGTGCAAATATCTTTCAATATGTGCAAATATCTTTCAAAATTTTTTTCAGGCACCTTCTACCGGTAAATTAGGAGAGAAAATCAAAGCTGGTGTATCATTTACCAACCCATTGACATGTGGTCTAACAGACTGTGAATTAACTGTTGAAGGACCAGGTCTTCAAAACGCATCGACAATACCACAAAAGTAAGGAAATATATTATCATCCTTCCCCTTGGTTATATCAGCTTGCAGAGCCTTTCCGCAAAAGCCATATCTGGTTGACCCGGATATATCAGAGGTTGACCTGGATATATCAAGCGATTCTCCCAAAGTTTCAAAGGCAATAACTTTTATTCAAGTTTTCACACGAAATCAAACACATAAAAATAAACATCTAGAGCCTTTGCTCTTTCCCATTATGTATTCATAACATAATTATAATTAAACAAATAGATAAACTAGACGTCAGAAAAATTGTAGAAACTGGGTCATTGATATACCGGTATCTGCAGAGCTCTGACGTTTTCACATTATGACGTCATAAAAGCTCCAAGGAACAATAGAATATCGTAACAACCAAAGGTTGCTGCATTATTTCAAGTATTTCGGTCAAAATAGTCATCCAATTACAAAACCTTTGTTGATAAAATGATAAAAACTCGAAACATGTTTTTGAAGCTGAAAATTGCTGAAAAGGCGGGAATGGGAGAATTCGACACCCCAGTTCAATAAATACAAATCTAAAATTCAAAATAAAGGATAATAAACCAGTTATCGGGCTTTTGACAGCTGATGTATTATAAAATATCATCCCGCTCGCCAGAATATGATGCTTGGGCGAGTGAGCGTTGCTTCACATTCTTGCTCACGGGCTGATATTTTACGATACATAGCTGTCAATAGCCCGATAACATATACGTATCCTGCTATTATTATTTAGGAGTGCTAATTGTAGAATTAATAAATTAATACAAGTAACAGTTTATTATAATTTCTTATTCCATTGTGAAGAATACTATATACAACGGCAGTTGAATACCGAAGGAACAAAGGAGTGGTATTTACAAAAATCGCACACCAGTCCAAAGACATGCCCCAAACGAGAACACATAAAGCAATGACGTTAGATAGCCACAAAGGACAGAAATGAAAAACAGAACATTCAAAACCAAGGCACTCACATTGTTTATACGTAATGCAGATAACCTTCTTGATTGGTCCATCTGATATGAATCCTAACTAAACTTTAATCTGTAATTTGGTAATTTGTTAAATTGGTAAGAATTTTATTTTTATTATTTCCTGCTATTATATATCATTTGTGGCGTTTATCTCATCATAATTTTTCGACAATGTACGACAATAATATCGCATTAAATACATTGGTATTAAAAACCGAAGCAATGCGCGTAAAGGAGAAATCTGAAAAACATGGTAAAATCAATGACCAGAGAACCAATAAGGACCACATAAAATCAAATAAAAAGATCTGAAAACGAATGTAACAAACACGAACCACTTGCGAACCAAACTGGGAGAATAATCAGTTCAGTAGTTCCTGGTGATAAAGCATGATCTCCCACAGCCGTGGAATCAGTTACATTGTTTATGAACGTTTCTGAAACTAATGAGGCTTTTAAACAAAAATCAATGCAATTTGGACAGTTTTGAGATACTGTAAATAGCAATGGGTATATTAAACAAAACTCATACGCACTACCTGTTTATTTATATGAATTGCACATTGAATTATATAGCCGGAAAACAAGGGGTCATAATGAAAACTAAATAATATGCTGTGTAATTTTGATTCAACACACAACAAGAATTCGAATGAAATGGTCCTAAAAGAACTTAAAACGAAAACAAACAAAGAACAGCAAATTGGTTATAACAAGCTTATGAAATGACTTTTTGCAGCCTAGAATGAATTCAAAAATATAAAAATTTTGAAGGAAAGAGAATCGAATTATCATAATACAAAATAAATAAATGAAATGGTAATACCTACGGGCCTATTGGTATACAGAGAGTACATTGTGTAAATAATTTTGTATCAAATCAATACAGTAGCATCGGGGTCAGTACAAAAAATGTAGTCTACCAATATTCGAGTGAAATGATCCCTTACAAGATGTTGTTATAACTAGCTAGCATTGTCAAAGTCATTACCTAGAACAATAAAAATAGGTTTGAAACTGTTTTATTTTTTGAAGCATTGTCCAGGGCAAAGGAACCTTCATGACGACTGTTGAATTTCTGCCACGTAAAGCTGGACTGAAGGATTTGGTTGTGTCATTCAGTTCAAAGGAACTTACCATGGTTGAAGGATCATGTGAAATAACAATAAGTTGAAATATACACTTTATTTTAGGTGTTACTATATGGGCACTACATAAATTCTTTTGTTAGATTAACTTTATTGAAATTACTCCCGCTTTTAGTGGCATAATATAATTTTTTGTAAACATAGATCTGACGTCGTTGTGAAAGTATTACAAGTGAAGTATTATGCATATAGGAATGTACATACGCCTTCCTTTGTATAAACAAAGAGTATCTTTTTCATTGTAAAATGTTATCATTTGAATCTTTTAATGATATGTATTTTGTTATTTTATATAATCTGCAGTACTGTAAATCCCGACTTATAGCATAAGAAATACAGACGTAAGTTCAATGTTCTATAAAGTTAAAATACTTGACAATCTGCAACCTGTTCGCCTTTTCTTTTATTTTCAGATATCTGTAATTTTTATCATTTGTGTTATAAAAGGTTCCAGATCTTGAGTTCGTGTCCTTATTAATACTTTTGTAGTGCAATTCCCCTGTGTGTTGTGGCTTGTGATTGTATAATGTTCGGCCATTGTAGGTGTTTGCTGTTATCTTGACTTTATGATTTTAATCTATTTTCATTGGGTTGTTATATTTTATTTATATAGCCACTTAAAACATTGCTATTAAGAATTGAAATTGAATTTAAATGCATGTGATTTTCAGCAGAAAGGGATTTTCGTATAAGGCACTTAGGTTAATTTGCTTAATCTTACCATGTATTTTAGTGATTTTGTCCCATGAACATTTTACTCTACACCCCTTTATTTGTTCATTTCGTATAAGGCACTTAGGAAGAAGTAGGGATATAGCTCTTCCAGTGTGCGATACCATTCCAGAACACTGTCACCTCACGTATGATTAGAAATTTATGTAAAGATGAGTATATGATTATGTCCGACTTTTCAGAGGAAATCAAAATTTTGTAAAATCGCTTTACTTGTGCTCTTGTTTGCACTATCATAAACCTAAATTTTGTTACATAGTCTTCCAATTATCATATTTAATGTCAGATAATGAAAATCCATTTTTTGAAGCCACTAACGGACCTCAACATCGTCCAGGACCGAGAGGTAAAAACTTTTCTTCAAAAGGGGCCCAAATATCGTCCTCCTTCAAAAATCATTTGGAGTGACTGTCGTGAAGTCATTAAAAAGCCGTCATGTCATTCTGTAAAAAGTGGTGTAAAAGAGAAAATGCGGATAAAAAATCATTAGACACTTTCATTAACAAATGCAGGGAGTTGCTGATGTCCGAAATAATCATTTTGAAACACATTATTAGCAGCAGAATACCATTCCTGCGATTTCAAAAATAAAACGGAAGTTAAAAGATTTGGAAAAAGAGTATATATTTGTCCCTGCAGATAAAGCAGCCAATAATGTGGTCGTTGTTTGGTGTAAGTATTACATCGATGTGCTTCGGAATGCAATTAACACTTCTAGTACATTTCAAGCTACCACGTCAACAGAAACACAAATGATTGATGATCATATGATAGCTACAGTTGTACTTAAAGCAACTTCTTATCATAGTAGTATTTCTACAATGTATTGGCTTCCTAAACTTCACAAAAATCCTTTCAAATTTCGTTTTATTTCGGCATCAAGTAAATGTTCAACTACACACATTTCTGTTTTTTTACCAGTGTACTTTCTACCATAAAAATCTCTTCATCAATTTTAGCAACAAATGTTATGAATACAGTGGAATTAACTACTTTTGGAGAGTTAAAATTCGGTAGAAGTTTTGCAAAGACCTCGATCTGTTAATAAAGCATACATCTCCGTCGATAGCTATGATTTTTCTAACCTTTATACTACATTACAGCATACGCTAATCAAAGAGAAATGTTCGTATTTGATCAAATGGTCCTTCAAAAAATCAGGATGTGCAATATATTTAAAGATAAATCCCTCTATTCAAACCGAACATAGGAATTACTTAAAACTCCTTCCACTTTATGTCCTTAAAGAATACTTCAATTTAAGCCAAAGAAAATGGGGTCACCTGCCTCGTTTTCGATCTATGACGTCATAAATATTACACTTTATGGCAATTTCATTGATTCATATCGGCCGATAAACCCTCGTAAAAACCGTCCTGTTTCAAATTCAGTGCTTGGTTTTGACACTATAGGCCCTACGGATCTCAGAAATTTGCTTTTGAACGGAAAAAAATATTTCGTAACTACGCTCTAGGCCAAAAAGTATTTTCCCGCCATATGAAGCCCCTCAAAAAATAGGACAAACCATAATAGTACTCAAATTTGGCACATAATAATTTGTTGAAAATTGGACAGAATATTACGCCAATCGTATAATTTCAGATGAAAGACTAAACCAGAGGCTCCCAGGAGCCTGTATCGCTCACCTGGCTTTCAATTGCCTTAATCAAGGAAACATTGTAAGTCATACAGTTGATCTTCAGTTTCTAAAACTTGTGTAGCTTGAACACCTCCAATATCTTGAACTGTTTTAAAAGTCTGATCATGTTTTACTATATTTCTTTGTTGGGCTTTTTTTGACAAAAAACATTCTTCCTAAGGACCACTTTTGACACCAGTTTTGAAGTCGAGACGTCGTTTTGTAAATGGCAGTCAACAAACAATTTTCAACATCGGTTTTGAAGTCGCAACATCAATATCTATTTGGAAATCAAATTTCATTGAAATCGGACAATGTTGAATTTTCCCGCCTTTTTCGGCGGCCATTTTAAAAATGGCGGTCAACGAACAATTTTTAACATCAGTTTTGAAGTCGCAACATCAAGACCTATTTGGAAACCAAATGTAATTGAATAACAAAATACCGAAGTTACTGTTAATTTATTTTCTGCATATGCGCATTTCGACAACTTATGTCTCATCAGTGCAGATAAAGCCAAAACATTTGGAAGTCCAATGACCAAAAACGTTTAAAAGCTGATAGAGAACAAATAACCAAAAGCATCTAAATAGAAAAGCCAAAGTTCAGCTAAGGACAGAGTTATGCATGAGGGAGATACTCCTTAGTTTTAAACAAAATTTTGTAAAATTTAGATATTGCAAGTTTAATCAAATCGGTTTTCGGGTCAGCACAGAAGTACTGACTACTGGGTTGGTGAATACCCTCGGGGACTAACAGTCCACCAGCAGAGGCATAATCAGACAATGTTGAATTTTCCCGCCTTATTTGGCGGCCATTTGAAAATGGCGGTCAACGTACAATTTTCAACACCGGTTTTGAAGTCGCAACATCAATATCTATTTGGAAACCAAATTTCATTGAAATCGGACAATGTTGAATTTTCCCGCCTTTTTTTGGCGGCCATTTTAAAAATGGGGATCAACAAACAATTTTTAACATCAGTTTTGAAGTTGCGACATCAAGACCTATTTGGAAACCAAATGTGATTGAAATCGGACAATGTTGAATTTTCCCGCCTTTTTTGGTGGCCATTTTGAAAATGGCGGTCAACGAACATTTTTCAACACCGGTTTTGAAGTCGCAACATCAATATCCATTTGGAAACCAAATTTCATTGAAATCGGACAATGTTGAATTTTCCCACCTTTTTGGCGGCCATTTTGAAAATGTCGGTCAACAAACAATTTTCAACACCGGTTTTGAAGTCTCAACATCAATATCTATTTGGAAACCAAATTTCATTGAAATCGGACAATGTTGAATTTTCCCTCCTTTTTTGGCGGCCATTTTGAAAATGGCGGTCAACAAACAATTTTCAACACCGGTTTTGAAGTCGCAACATCAATATCTATTTGGAAACCAAATTTTATTGAAATCGGACAATGTTGAATTTTCCCGCCTTTTTGGGGGCAGCCATTTTGAAAATGGCGGTCAACGAACAAATTTCAACATCAGTTTTGAAGTCGCCACAGCATAGCAAACATTTCATCAGTTTACACTTGACCTTCCTCTTCTATAGTTTCATAAATAAAAGATGAAAAATACGAAAATTTTAAAAATTCAGTGAAAAAAGGGCAATAACTCCTACAAGGGTTTGTGGATTTTCTTCAAAATTTCAAGGTGGGTAGACCTGGATATGCTGAACATTTTTGCAATTTACACTTGACCTCTATCTGTTACACTTTTTGAAATAAAAAATAAAAAAATGCAAAAATTTTGAAAATTTAACGGAAAAAGGGCTATAACTCCGAGATGGGTTTTCAGATTTTCTTCAAAATTGCAGGGCCGGTACATCTTGCCATGCTGATCATTTTTACTACGTCAGATTTTTGATATCTGTAACGGTTTTTGAGTTATTGGCCAAAAATTACAATTTACCCCTATGTTCTATTTTTAGTAACAGCGGCCATGTTGTTTGACCTACGGCCTAATCGAACATAATTTTGAGAAGCCGTACTCTGATGATGATTCAGGCCAAGTTTGGTTACATTTGGCCCAGTGGTTCAGAGGAGAAGATTTTTTAAATTGTTGACAGACAGACGGACGGACGACGGACGCATAGTGATGGCAAAAGCTCAAATGGCCTTTTAGGCCAGGTGAGCTAAAAAGGGGGTCACCGGATCAGGAAAAGAGATATTTTCTCAAAATGTGTAAAAATTGCTAATCGCGGGAAAGAAATAGCGCGCTTTTTACATGTAACATCAAACGACTTTGTGAATCATTTACCACGATGTAAAGCTTCTTGTCCATTGTTTTAGTGACAAAAATAAGTATTTATGAATACATATATCTTTAAATGACCGTAAAAGGCTTCTTTTTTTCAAGTCCATACTATAATAAAAAAAGATAGGAGCCTGACAACCAAAACACGCAAAAACTTGCATTGATCGTTTGGAATTTGGTCTGAACATTCTATAATTTTATATACTAGTATCTGATGTAACAAAAATTGAAGTCTGTAAATCAAAATATTTATTTTCACTGTCGCCATGATTAAATTATTATTATTTTTACAAAATCGCCTAAGCCCTTTGACTGGTAAATTCTTTCAATAAAATGAAATTAATAGTGACTTGTGTTTAGGGCCGTATCAATTTCACAGACTGCTTTAATTGGGACCTTGACACTGATCTGTATCTTATTACAATTCTTGCTTTCGACTCGGGCGGTAACAAGACACGCAATCCATATCGCGGTCTGAAGGCAATCTGAACATTTTGATATCGGCTTCTTACATAAATTTACACTAATATGAGGATGCGAGGAGGCCGTTTTCAGGACGCCGGGATAAGCCATTTTTAACTTCGGGAAATAAGAATGGCCCTATTTTAAGACCGGGAATTGGGGGTGAAAATGTCATCAGGACAAAGGGATGTTTTAATCAAGATGGTGAAATATAACGATATTGGCAAGAATTGGTTTATGAAAAACCATCTTTATTGTACTTTATCGTACATGAATCACAATTGAACAAACAATAAAGGAGTTATGTACCTTTAAATTAAACATTTTGATTAACGTTTAAAATATAAAATTTTCTAACAAATTTTCCGGGATCGCAAAATATGTTGTGAATTTCGGCATTTGCTCATTTAACAACGGAAAATCGGGATTAGACCCCCTTTCGCCCCCTCAAATATTGCTTAATGTATGTGTGCATGGGCTATAATGAAGGGTTCCGGAGGGGTCTCATGCTTGAATCCCGACTTTATCTTTACTAATTCCTGAAATCTCGAACTACAATGGCACTTAAGAACTGATGAAATCCCGATTCCCGGTGCATTTATTTCCCGAAATCCCTGGCTGAAATTGTAAAAATCCCGAATTCACGAGTTTAAAAACTTCAAATCCCGGCATCCCAAGAAAGGACTGGTCATCTCTAGATTTATAATCGTTGATTGACTATAATTTTTAAAAGCGCGGTGCGGTTAGTAGTATAGTGGCACATGTATTTGATAAAATGCTTCCGTGAAAATAGAAAGAACTACGGTATATACCAACAAGGAATTCGAGATTTTAAGATATGAAGATTTGGGTTCATTGATTTCTTTGATATTGAATTATTCGAGATTTCAGAATTCCGACCATTTTTTATGTAAAGTGCACATACGTTTTGTTTCATATTGTCTCCATCCTTCGGTTTCAAATAAAAAAATTGTTTAAGTGCATGTTAAAAAAGATTTACAATTGTGTGTAATGTTAAATTAGCAAATAAAACCGCATAAAAAGAATTAGATATACTTTATAAATGTGGCTTTTTCTAATTAAATTGCTGTGTTCTTCACTTGGGCTGTTTTATGTACGCACTCCATATGACATAAATTGAAATAATACCAGCAATTTAGATGCGGGGGTATGGAACGCCATAGCTGCCTTAAGGTATATGTTATTATGATATTGAGTCAAGAATGTATTATAAAGGCTTCAGTACATATATTAAAGGGACATTATAACATAATAAAAGACTAAACACATATAATAAAAGGTCAACTCAACATAACAAAGGATCGATTGTAAAAAATAAAGGGCCAAAAACTTGTATTAAACGGTCATTCAAATATGTTAAATGGTCAAGTGTACATAACAAATGGTCATGCACATATAATAAAGACTCATACCCGTATATAAATAATCGAGTCAGTATAATAAAGGATGGATTCATATACTATTGGTTTAAACGCTTATAATAAAAAGTCAAACACTTATATTAAAAGGTTAAATATGTGTAATAAAAGGTCAAATGTTCACATTAAAGGATCACACTCATATAATAAATAGTAAGATATATATAATAAAGAGTAAGATTAACAAAATAAATGTTCGACCTTTAATATTATAGGGTGGTGTCAATATAATATAAAGCCAAGCGCATAAAATAAAGGGTCAAACTTTTACAATAAATGGTCAAGTATATATAATAAACCATGAAGACTATATAATAAAGGACCAAGTGCATATAAGAAACATTGAAGTTCCGAATTGATGTATCAAGTGAACATGATAAAGATTCGAATGGATATAACAAACGGTAACTTTGATGTAATGAATGGTCAAATGCAGAAAACAAAGAGTAAAGTATATTTAGTAATAAGTCACGTAAATATTAGAAAAGATTAAGGGGATATAATAAACTGTCGACTTCATGAAGTTAAGAGTCATTTACAGGAACGAAAGGCTGTAAACATCATATCAAAATGTCAAATCATTATAATAAAAAGGGAATCGTATATATGAAAAAGACAACCCAATATAATTGATGGTTTTGCACATAACACAGAAGTCAGATGCTCATATTGAAGGGTCAAGCTCATGTTATAAAGGACCAAACAAACATATAACAGTATCATGTTGATAGAAAAGTCAAAACTGATATATTAAAGAGAGCGGCTCATATAATAAAGGGATGATTATGCATAGTAGCATTGCCCACGTATTGAGTGTTGAGCGTACTATCTAAAAAGACCATAAACCCGTACGAAAATTTCGGGGTCGAATTGACGGAAGGTAGCTTTGGTTTGTATATTGAACATGGTAATTTGCACCACTTTTGCTAAGTTGGGCTAGGCTTTTCTAGAGACTTCCTATCATTGGGCATTATATTGCAGGTAGGTTTATGTAATACCTTTCATTTCAGCTATAGCATATGATGCCTAGACCTGTACGAAAGTTTTGGACTCTGCTTCATACAGGGTACCTTACATCGAAAAATAATGATTTGGACAAAGTTGGCTACTGTCAGCTGGACCTTCGCAGCTTTGGCCATTATACGGCAGTTAGTTAGGTACAACACCTTTCAATCGGAGCTACAGCCAGTGTCCCCTAGAACCGTAGTCAAATCTACGTAGGATACCAAAGTTTTGTATAGTGAACATAGCCATTTGGACCAGCTTTGGTAATGTGAACTGGATAGTGCGTCGTAACATTGGGCATTATGTGACAGGTAGATGCATGTAATACCGTTCATTTCAGTAATAATGTATGACCCCTAGACCCTTAAGAACATTTCGGACGCTGTTTTATATAAGGTAGCCTCCACACAAAAATACCGATTTGGACCAGTGGACATGGCTTCGCAGCAGTGACCATAATATGGAAGGTAGGTAGTAAGAAACAATACCTTTCATTGGAGCTTTTCATACCAGCGAAAACTTCGGGGTCGAATTTTAGGAGGGTGCCCCAGGTTTGTATACCAAGCACGACAATTTCGACTAACTTGGCTAATTTTGGCTGGACCCTTCTTGGGGCTCTGTAGCATTGGACATTATATACCAGGTAGTTATATGTTATTGCTTTCATTTCATCTATAGCGTATGATACCTAGCCCCATACGAGAAATTCGGACGCTGTTTCATAGAGGGTACCGTCCATCGAAAAATACCGATTTGGACCAGCTTTGCTTATGACGGATGGACCTTCCTAGGAGCTTCGCAGCAGTGGTCATTATATGACAGGTAGGCAGAAAGATACACTGCCTATCATTGGAGCTATCATCAGTGACCCTTAGACCCGTACGAAATTTTTGGGTTGAATTTTAGAAAGAGAACACCAGGTTTGTATAGTGAGAAATTACAATTTTGACTAACTAGGCTAATTTTGGCCGGACCTTTCTAACACAGGCACTTGTTTCATGAAAATCCATACCCCTCTCTACATATTCTACATATATGAAGTGAATAAGTGGATAGGGTATGGATTTTCATAAAACAAGTGTTTGTGCACCATCCGCCTCTTTTGGAACATGTTTCGGACTGGCTTGTGCAATTCCTCGGCTAGCTGAAGGAACTTTATTCACTACTCCAAGTCTGAATCTTGTTTTCTTGCCGAATATGGGTTTGACGGTGACACGGTCCAAGCATTCACGGTCAGTGGGGTGTGGCATGATGTCTATATAGTCTGCTTCAACCAGACCATGTATGTAGAGAGTCTGGTCCCACATAACACAAATACATGTTACAGATAGACGGCGCAAAAAAGTTTGGGGGTCGGGGCATTTATGGTTATGTAACTACTTATGAAATTTCCAACATATATAGGATCATATAGTAAAATCAATGGTTTCAGCGACAGACTGTGACAGAGGGGATCACTAGCTATATGTGTTGGTACATATATCAGCGACTGGGTTTGAAAGTCTTTTTTAAAAGTGATACAAAGCTTATGTATTTTAATATCTCATACTATTTAGTTTCAGGGCTTTAGGTATACTTTAATAAGATATTTCTTAATTTAAGATGCAAACAACGAAATATATTTTTATCAAATGACGATCATGATACAAAATGGTTCTTTCGTTTTCTTTCAACTCTTCTTCATTTTTACAAAAGTTGGCATAAACTTTTTCTTGGCGCCAAAAAAAAAATATATAAAAAATAACATGCACTTATATGCAAACCTCATGGGTTAAATAGTTTTCAATAAAGGTTATATCAACACCAATCAATATAAAATACGTTGATTAACAATAGGAATGGAGGGTTGTGATGCGGATTGTCCATTTAAGTAAATGAGTTTAATCATAGATTATCACAAAAATACCAATGCAAATCAGAAATTTTGTCGGTAGTCATCCGGATGTCATGAAACGGAAATGTAAGCAGGATGGATTTCTCATGTATTTTATACACCCACAATTTTTTACAAGTGATAAATGTAGACTTCTTTTTTTTTTTTTTTTTAATAATCACTGATTGTATTTGGAGCCGCAAGCGCAGAACATAGTTTTACATAGGACCCATTGGAAAAACGTTATTTGGCTATTGATGTCAATTTCATTAAACTTTGCTGGAATTATATAGAAAGATTTTTTACAAAGATTGCTGATTTATCTCCGATTTGAGAGAAAAAACATGGCGCCCAGCGTGGAACATAGTTCAACGATGCCTCTGCTGGTGGACCGTTAGTCCCCGAGGGTATTCAACAGCCCAGTAGTCAGTACTTCGGTGCTGACCCGAAAGCCGATTCTATTTGGAAATTTACAATATCTAATTTTTGTAAATTATTTTGAAAACTAAGGAGTATCTCCCTCATGCAAAGCTATGTCCTTAGCTTATTTTGGCTTTCTATTTAGATCATACTTGGTAATTTGTTCTCTATCAGTTTTTAAACATTTTTGACTTGATGGTCTTCCAAACGTTTAGATTTTATCTGCTTTGAAGAGACATAAGTTGTCGAAATGCGCATATGCAGAAACAAAATTAACAGTAACTTCGGTATTTAGTTATTTGACCAATGGGGAAAACATTTTTTACAGGTGAGCGATACAGGCTTACTCGTGTTTCTTTAGAGAATTTTCTCAGATGGATGCACTCTCACACTTTAAAAATTTGTCATTTTATCATATTTCTTTTTTTTATAATTTCAAAATGTTATTCTTGCCAACCGTTTATATTGCACACGTCTCACTATTTTATAATGCCAATTTTTCTAACAGGCGACTGGATGAGTGCCCTGTTCCTTTTCTATATGTTTAAATGTCAACCAGCTTGGGACACTGGTGCTTTTGTCAGGCAATGAATGACAATGATTGTAAGGATACTTTACCAGTTTAATTAATGTTGATAATCCCGTGTCCACGGCAAGCAAAAACATGGGTTTAGCGTTTTTTTTTATAGATCTAGTAATTAATGCCGCTCAAACCGATGCTAAGGGCTGTCTTGAACCTTCTATGCGATATGAGCAAAGCAAACTGTTGAAGGCCTCATTGTGCCTTAAAGATGAAGGAGAACAATAAAATCGTAGTACCATTGCTTGATTTTGCCATGTTTTTGGAGAGATTTTGTTTCATGTGGATTTACTCCATATCCCTTCATTGCTATTTAAATGTACACGAAAGCTATTTACAACCTTGGTCGCATTGGCGGAGGGAGAGGGGAGGTGGTTCAGGGGGTTGGAACCCCCTTTTCTTGAAAGTTTTTTTTTAATTTCAAATTTGGGCAAAATTGACCCCAAAAAAATTGCAAAAAGTAGGCTTGAAACCCCCTTTTGCGAAGGCTTGATCCGCATGTGTGTTTAACTGCTGATATGTCATAAAAATACAGATGCGTGTAGTATATATGCATTTTATTTCTAGAAAGTGCACGTATCATGCACCACCTTACACGATTTTCGACAACACTTGGGCATATTTGAAAATGGCCCAAACATACATTCAGTGCTGAATGCCCATGCTTCATTTGTAGTTCTAGCGAGGTTCTCTTTATATGTTAGTTTTTTAACAGGTTTCAATTTTAGTAATTTATGGGCCACCTTGCGAGCATCTTTGAATAGGTGCTAATATGCTGGACAACATTGACCAAAGGACTATTGTTGTCATGTTTGGTTACGGTTCAATTGTTTTAGAGAAGATCTTTGAAAGTGTTCCTGTAAAGTCTACATATTTAACTATTTTTTCATCAGTAAAGGACTATTGTTGTAAAGTTTGGTTCCAATTGGACAAGTACATGTAGTATCAGGGGAAATCTACTAATATTTTTCCATAGGGTCCGATGTAAAACTATGATCCGGTGGTGGCCATCTGGGATTAATTGTGAACCTGAAAACCAACCAAAATGCTATCACGATCTAGCTCTGTTTCAACTGTTTAGTCGTTTCAGTGAAGAACACCCAAGCATGTGTTTTTCAATAGAGTTCAATATTGAAATATAAAGTGCGAACATGAAAAACAGCTTTTAACATGGGAATACCTAAACACTACAGTGGTCAAGTTTGGTTTCAATTGGTAAAGTAGTTTAAGGAAAGATCTCTGAAAGTGTTCCCAAATAGTTCAAAGTTATGTGCTCCGCTACATGTCGGCTATCTTGGAAAAAATCAAAATTATAAAAAAAAACTTTATCATAGACCCAATGACCTTTATTTAAGTTTCACAGGCGGGATGTAGTACGTCGAAATGGGAAATGTGCAACATTTAAAATAATAAATACCGTTTTCTGTGTTCAAATTCCTCAGCGCAAAGATAATTTCCACAATATCACACCCTAGAACTCTAACTCCGTACGTGCGTGTGTGTACCAGACTTGACAGACATTCTACCTTGTCCGAGGTACGTAGATAGAGTATTCGACAAAGTATTTTACCATTCATGTTTTTTACATTGGAATGCATGTATGCTATTAATTAGGTTCTTCAGGTCGACAAGCTTAACAGCTGATAAAATGGGTTCAATGTTTTGTTTGAAAACAAGATGTGTTTGTGAAACACTATGCCTTCGGTAGCAACCATGTTACGGCTAAAATTGCAATCACTAGAAATTAACGTTTAGTAGCCATTTGTACTTTATTATACTATAGAAGATTTTTCCTTAACAAAAATTAATTAGACAATTCAATCTATCATATGTTAAATTTTTATAAAAGCTGCCAGGGTAACATTCCCTAGAATTGTCATATGGCTGAGCGGGTAACAATTTTTCCACTGTTACCCTCTGTTCATGGTCCAATGATTTTCAATAAATGATTGAAATCAAAGAAACAGTCAGTATAATAAAATAAATAACATATATCTGGGAGGGTGACAGAGCAGATTGTTACCCCTCGAAAAACATTGTCAACCTCTGCTTCGCATCGGTTGACAATGTTTTCTCGGGGTAACAATCTGCTCTGTCACCCTCCCAGCTATATGTTATTTATATAATGCTCCATTTGATCTATTCACACAAGAATATCAATCCTCTTGTAATCATAATTAACGACCTAAAAGCAACATCTAGATCTGACCTTTTGACCTCTGTGACCTTGACCTTTGACCTTACCTTGATGAAATTTGCATTACGGCGTTGGTGTTCAGCTTTATATGATCAATGTACAGGCCAAATATGAAGGTCCTATCACATCTGGTTAAAAAGATATAGACAATGTTAAAGTTTCAAATTTTCACTCAGTGACCTTGACATTCTACCTGGCAAAAATTTTCTTTGTGGGTTTGTACTTAGCTCCATTAGATCTATTCACATATAGCATATAAAGCCTCTAGCAATTCTAATTAATGAGCAACAGAAAAATCTAGATTTTGACCTTTTGACCTTGACCTTGTGGTTTTGACCTAACCTAAGTGAAATTTGCACAATGCTGTTCAGCTTCATATAACCAATATACAAGAAAATATGAAGGTCCTATGAAATCTGGTTGGAAAGATATAGGCAATGTTAAAGATTTCAAATTTGCACTCAGTAACCTTGATATTTGACCTGACCCAATGTTGTTTTGTTGGATTTGTTTTAAGCTTTATTAAATCTATTCACATATATAATATCAAGCCTCAAGCAATTGTAATTAACGAGCTATAGGAAAATCTGGCTTTAGACCTTTTGACCTCTGTGACCTTGACCTTTGACCTGACCTCAGTGAAATTTGTATAATGCTGTTCAGCTTTATATGACCAATATACAGGCCAAATATGAAGGTCATATCACACCTGGTTGAAAAGAAATTTGCAATGTTAAAGTTTTTGTTCAAGTTTTCAAATTTACACTCAGTGACCTTGACCTTTGACCTGACCCAAATTGTTTTGGTGCAATTGTATTAAGCTTTATTAGATCTATTCACATATATAATATCAAACCTCTACCTATTGTAATTAACGAGCAATAGCAAAACCTAGATTTTGACCTTTTGACATCTGTGACCTTGACCTTCGACCTGACCTCAGTGAAATTTGCATAATCGTGTTCAGCTTCATATGAATAATACACATACCAAATATGAAGGTCCCATCACATTTGGTTTCAAAGTTATGAGCCAGGTTTAAAGTTTTGGACAGACAGACAGGGCAAAAACAATATTCCCCCGATCTAAAGATTCGGGGCATAAAAATATTAACTATAAAAGGTTCGGAAAGAAAATCTAACAGTACTTTGGTCAGTGTCACTCCTTACAAATATAAAGTAAACGATGCGTTTTAAAATTTTTAAAAAAGGGCATCTGAAGCACGCACACCACACAACATGAAAGAAAGAGACGAATTCAATGGAGTTGGCACCTATAAAGTACGGCAAAGTAAAGTGTAACATAGTAATGTAGACTTCGACACCCTATGTTGGCATCTGCTATATATTTTGACAAGTTCTTGAAAATTTGAATAAAGTGGTAATTATTTCTGAAGCATATTCTGAAAATGCAGTTTCAATTTGGAAATCGGTACTGAAATCAAACTATCAAAATGTAAAATGTTTTTTGCTTAAAAAACTATCAACACAAGGCATGTGAAACACGAGACCGATTTTGGCTCTTAGTCATTTATTCCTTTTGAATAAAATGGTGGGTCTTAAATGCACTATGGTAGAATATCCACCATCTAATTGGCTAGTCACAATGGAGTACTGATCCTGACAGAATAAACACCAATATATAAATATAAATGTTTGTCATGTCTTGCAAAGTTTGCAAACCTCCACTTTCTACAAAAACACGAAAAATACTCTTCCGATGTGCAGATTTTTTCACTAGAACTTCAACAGTTTGTGTGTGTGTGTGCAGAAAACATATATCTCTGGATAATGCGACGGGGTTAACAGCGCTTTTGAAACGTTGATACGTTTAATAATGCTTGCCTTGTGCTATATTAAATAGTGGTCTCGATCTGTGTTTTCAAGGGTTGGTTTTGAAGTAGTGCAACGCGTGCTCATCAACACGCGTGTTTATTTACATTGTATGTATTTATTTACGTTGTACCGACCAATCAGATAATGTCCATTCACATTCCAGTACCAAATTTTTGGTAGGCTTCGTTTTAGCGTTACAAGTAAATATACTATATGTAAATCCAGACTCTCCATGTCTGAATGATCAAGACTACGTCAATCATGGCCGCAGATGGTGTTGCGAAGTGGCAGTATCTTCGTGCTTGGAATAACAGAGATCCTGGTGGTAGACTGCTTCACAGACTCGGTTAATTGGTTTCGACCAGAATTTGAGAGTACTATCAGTGTTCATTCGCTTGCTCAGGTTGGTCCTGGTCAGGTAAAATTGTGACTTGTCAGATGCATTTCAAAAGGGATCCGACTAATCAGCTTGTTCATAAGTCATGCAACGGTAGCACCCACGAACTGTGACTTCCTAGCTCAACACATGGTACAGGTCGCATTCCCACGCTGCCGCCCGTTACCGGTCATTACCCTATCCCCATCCAAGCTTGCACAGTCTGTTTTCTGTCGAAATTTCACGCAAAACTGATTATTGCTTTATTTGAATAAATTAACGTTGAAGACATTTCCTACGACGATATCGCATCCACGAGTTTCAGCGACAGATCCAGGGCCTCATCACGGGGCAATAGGATTGTGGGAAAACAATTTTGATGAACAACTTGCTATAGGATGGATGGCTCAATTATAACCATCTCTAAGTAGCTCAATCAGCCCATCTATATGTACCAGTTACTTTAGAGGGTGCTGGAGAAAGGAAGATATCCACACGCTTCTCTGTAAAGGATATGTGTCCTTACTGATCGATATATAAGAAACGTTGAAATCACTGGGGGCCGCTATGATTAACCATATCTAGCCGTTCTTCTTTAAGCAAAGGAACGATCTGCCCTAGGCTCGCTACCTCGACACCACTCACAAGACTCTCATGGTAAGCGACGACTTGATGCTAAATCAGCAGGACAAGTGCACAACAACACCGAATACTTCTTTATGAGTAAGAGCTACTTCAAGTTTCCCGAGCAGTCGATCCGAGAAAACACTAAATTCATCTGCCTCGTCAAGCAGGACGATAAGAATCGAGAGCATCACCTCAACGATTGCGTTTCAAAGACTTCACCAAGGAGCTCGAGCAGCTCGATGCTCTGTGTGAGCAATGTTGGTCAAAGCCCTAAAAGATCTTAAGCAGTGCGTGGCCTTCATTGTTAGCATCCATACCGTCTCAACTCACCGAGGCCACCACGACTGCAATGTAGTGTCACTTAAGTCCGTGGCCGTCAGTTCTCGTACCCTTACAGTCAGAGGCAAATGAATAAGACTCCTCAAACGTTTAACGACATTTGAAGGCGTTTACTCAAATGCTTAAGGGCGTTTAAAGACGTTCACCCGATCGCTTACAGGCGTTCAAAGATGTACACTTAAACTTTTGGGCGCTCGACAGCATTTGATCCCATAAATAAATGACGTTCATCAAGATCATTGACCCAAAGCGGAGGGATTCGTTTGCTGAAGAATACAAAGTGGGCGTTTCAAGCCAGTATTATGTAGCATCGACTCAGCAATATTGGACTGGACCGAGATATCAAACATTTAGGGGCATTTTAATGTGTTCGCTCTAACGTATAGGGGCTTTAAAAAAAGTTCACTCAGACGCCTTAGGGCGTTCAAAGGTGCCGGCCAAAAGAAGTTCTCTTAAACGCTTGCAGAAGTTCGATCAAACACTCAAAGGCGTTCGACAGCGTTTGATCTACGTTCCTCAAGATCAACGGAAACAGTTTGCTGACGAGTTGTATGATACAAAATGGGCCTTTCAAACCAGCATTATGTAGCATCGACTCAGCAGTATTGGACTGGTCCGAGATCTTGCCAAGACAGTTGTACAGGCTCAAAGGCAGCAGCTTCCGAGATCACTTAAAAGATCGAGGAATTTACTTCACCGGTACCAGCGCTTTGTTCACCATAAAATCCGCTACCAATCGAGTCAGCATTAGATATTACTCATAGTTCGCAGCGGTCCAATATCTCCAGCTCAACATGACACCGATGAATGACCATATTTTTGGGCTGAAATCGGAGATTGGCACCATCAAGATGGAAATTGGCGCATTCTCTTCGATGGCGATGGCCTTTTCGTGGATTGAATGCGCTACAAAGGAAACCTAGGCTAGTGGGGACTTATGGTCATGAAGCGCCTAGGATTGTTCCACCCCGAAGATCTGGAAACCAATGTCGATACCTTGCGAGCATCGGATGCCATGTACCAAGGAAATTCTTTGTTGTCGAGGACCCCAAAATGATCCAAAGCCACAGATGGGAGGAGATTGTTTCTCACAACTACATGCAGGAAAAGGGAATTTCAAAGGTAGACCATGTGGATAAAGTGTTGCGCCGCAGCAAGGCCCTTAACAAGACCCTTAGCAAGGTTCCAAAGCAATGCCAAAACACCCCACAGCAGCATACCCGATTGAACAATTCCATCTAGAAGACGGCGGCATCGCCACCATTCACAACTTTGTACAGCGTTATAAAGAAATTAGCAAAGGCTGAAATGCTTTTTGTCGACAAAGAATTGGCCTTCGATAAAAATCTTTAAGTCCACGAATACGATCTCAAGCCGGCACATATCTCAACAACAGCGGCATCAACATTGAGACCTTGGATGAACGGATCCAAACCTCGAAATGCTTCGTACAAGGTAGTCGTCTGGTCATGTTGCCAGCTTGGGGCGAAATATGTCCGGTTGACATTCGTATTTGAAAGAGTTATTACCCTTTTTCAAAGAATTTCCAAAATTTTCATATTTTTCGTCTTTTATTTCCAAAAGAAGATGAAGATTAAGTGTGAAATGATAAAATATTTGTCATGCTCTGGCGACTTCAAAAGTGGAATTGGAAATTGATCGTTGACCGCCATTTTCAAAATGGCCGCCAAAAAAGCGGAAAAATTCAACATTGTCCGATTTCAATGAAATTTGGTGTCCAAATAACATCAAAACCGATGTTGAAGTTTTTCGTTGACAGCCATTTGAAAATGGCTGCCAAAAATGGCGGGAAAAATCAACATTGTTCGATTTCAATGAAACTTGGTTTCCAAATAGATATTGATGTTGCGACATCAAAATCGGTGTTGAAGATTGTTCGTAGAACGCCTTTTCAAAATGGCCACCAAAAAAGGCGGCAAAATTCAACATTGTCCGATCTCAATGAAATTTGATTTCCAAATAGGTATTGATCTCACAACTTCAAAACTGATGTTGATAATTGTTGGCTGACCGCCATTTTTAAAATGACTGCCAACCAAATGAAAAAAAGGCGGGGTTCAACATTGTCCGATTTCAATGAAATTAGGTTTCAAAAAAGATACATTTTGTATTTATGTCACAACTTCAAAACCGGTGTTGAAAATTATTTGTTGACTGTCATTTTCAAATGGCTACCAAATAAGGCAGGATAGGTAGATCTTGATATGCTGAACATTTTTACAGTTTACACTTGACCTCTATCTGGCCGATTTCAATGAAAATTTGTTTCCAAATAGATACTGATGTCATAACTTAAATATATTGTTTAAAAATTTTTGTTGACGGCAATTTACAAAATGATGTCTTGACTTCAAAACTGGTGTCGAAAGTGGTTCATACCAAGAACGTTTTTGTAAAAAAAGCCCATCAAAGAAATATAATAAAACGTGATCAGATTTTAAATACAGTTCGAGATATTCGTGGTGTTCGAGCTACCACAGTTTGAGAGACTGTTCAACTGTATGATTTACAGTTGCCTTTTTTTAATGTTGTGATTTCTATTTCTGTGCTTTGTATCTGTCTAACGTCATTCTTTTGTGTCTTACGTCATTGTTTTATGTGTTCTCGATTTGGCCATATCTTTGGACTTCGATTTTTTTTTAATTTCACTTCTTTGTTCCTTCGGTATTCTACTGACGTTGTTACAATGTTTGCTTGATTGTGGCAACTGAAAGCCAGGTGAGCGATACAGGATACTGGGAATATATGGTTGAGAACTTTCCGTCACCTCAGGCAAATTGCACTGGCTGCAGAACCAAGGTGTCTAGGGACAGTTACTGAATTCGTAACGAGAGATTTCTAAGTTGATGACGGGTTTTCTTCCTGCCAAAACGGGCTATAACGCTTCTGCATGAGTCATGGAATGTTCTTAAAGAATTACAAAATCTGAGACTGCACTAGACGGTCTACTGTTTCAGAGGACATAGCACATGAAAGGGAAACATGGAGAAATTCTCCATAACACATCCATATGTGAGAAACCTGAGCAAAGCAGAGACCAAAGAGTTACATGTATTCGGATCCAAAAAGGCTGTAACAGCCGTTGTTTACCTTACAACTGTCGATGAAGATGGTGACTCACAATTGGGTTTCGTGATGAGGAAAAGGAAGGT
Organism: Modiolus philippinarum; assembly: GCA_002080025.1. NCBI lineage: Eukaryota > Metazoa > Mollusca > Bivalvia > Mytilida > Modiolidae > Modiolus > Modiolus philippinarum. Next base: position 53,892 of record MJUU01008143.1, read on the forward strand.
TGCTCCTATTCCACGTAATGAACTGTGTGCAGCTGTCATCAGGGTAGAGATCGCGCAATGTGCCATAGAACACATGGACATCAAGATTTAAAACAGTTAAATACTACATGGAGAGCAAGGCGGTTTTGGGGCTCATCTGTAACGATATGATAGAAGAGGTTCTACATCTTTATTGCCAACAGAAAATTCGGCAGTGCTGTACCCCCGGAATGTTCAGTGGAACTTCTTTCCGATAAAGGAACCCTGCTGACTCGGTAACGAGATCGGTACCAGCTTGTGGAATTCAACATAGGGAATGGCTAACCAGACCCAAACAGCTCTTGGCTACTGTTAACGTGACCTAGTTAATCCAGACAAAGAAGTCAGACCAGTGGTCAGACGTGACAAGACAAATACCGTCACAAAACGACATGATATCCATGACCGCTAAGAAAGATTTTCAGAGTGGTCAATACTTGTCAGAACAATAGCACTCCTAAAGTACTTAGCTCGTGTGGGACTCAGACAACTAATCATGACCCAACAACATACATGAAATCTGATAAGATGCCGAAGACTTTGTCTATAAACAACATTCAACGGGGGGAACCACTCCCAAAAAAGTAGTCAGATAGTGAACCTTAATCAATCCCTTGACAAACAGAGTTTGCAAAGGGTTCGTGGGCGTATCAGCAAGTCCGACCTAACCCTCATGGAAAGGAATCCTCTAATTATCCCAAGACGTCACTGCAAAGCTACGCCCTTCATTAGGCTCTACGATGACAGAAGCTAGTTTCAAAGAGTATGATGAACACATCAAAAAAGCACAAGTGTATGTGATCGTCAGCGGAGAGCCAACAACATATATCCGCCCGATCATGGACTTGATTTTTCTTATTGAAGAAAACTGTACATAAGTATATATGTATATATGTTTTTTCTTTGAGAAAATTCTACCGGTTGATGTATTGAGATTGTGCATTTATTCCATATTTTATTTAAATATAGGTATAAATAAAATTATTGAAAGTTAAGATATAAGACGGGGAATGTGCTGCAACAGTTCGTTCTATGTTTACATTAATATGCATTTGGGTGTTTTTAGAAAAAGTTCATTCTTTGCACTATACAGCTAGCAATAAAACTTTTTACTTGTATAGGAAACATGTGACTGCCAGTGTGAGGGCCTGTTCTTAGTGTGCTTTACAGAAAACGCAGATCGTAAAATAGCACATATTTTAGTATAAAACACTTTCTCGATATTTTGTGGTTTGGCATAATCATGGAGTAATCATCGCTTATATACACTCAACTACAATTAGTCTTGTATTTTTTGTGTGAATTACGTTTTGATGTAATTTAAACCTCATGTTGCAACCAATCTCGATTTTTTATAAAATATACTCAGGGCCATGCTTGCTGAATCTGGTCCAGTATTTTACCCTTCCGTTGACTACAATGAAAGCTTCATCCTAAAAAGATCGCTAGAGTGTTAAAGCAGGTTGTCAGACTACCGAAAAAAAATCACAGCATAAAGAATCTACTCAGCAATTGCAGCATCAGTCCATCATCTACCTCTATCGCCTCTTCATCATTAATATGGGTCACCAGTCTGAGCAGTTGGAGGAATCGCCCATGGGCATTCAAGCGCAACGTGCCTTCCACCACCGAAGCATTTGCGCCATCCATTTCCGATAGAATCATCCAGTGAGTCTGATAGATGCAAAGGGAACTGAGCTATACATTAAAGAAATGGACAAGATTTACATGCAACTGCTGTTTGCCACCAATCCCCGCCGAGGTCTACGCTATCTTGGTTAAGGCTAGCAACCAACGGCCTCCTCGGGGAATTGAAGCAAAAACTAGTAGCTGTGATCTACCTGTAAATAAAGCATTGTTGATGCAGATTGCCGAAAATATGGGGCCAATGCATGGGTTTTCATATCCTGACCCGGTTCAACCGATCCCTGCAACTGCGTGAAGACAAGAAAAATGAGATGGCCTTGATGAACCTGGAGATGTACAACTCAACCCAATCATTCATGAAGCCAACAACTCCCTATGCTACTCCCCTTCCAACGACCACCGCCAGTTTTCCATTACCCTGAGCACTGGCTCGTATGGCACTGACGACAACAACGAGGAGTCACAGTCTTTAGGTAGTTCGGGGGTCTAAAAATTAAACAATAGATTTTTTTCTTTTTTTTCTGTTATTGAAAATCAATTGAAAGCACTTCAAATTTAGAAAAAATCAATAGGTCACCGAACTCGTTTTGCAGGAGAAGCTTCCGAAATAGAATCAGTTTGTCCATTCAAATATAGCCTATATAGGAAGAATATACAATTCTAAATTTTGTATGTGAATAAAATGTAAATTATTTGTGAAAATGCAGTATTAAGTGTGTCAAGGTAATTACTTTGAAAATATAAAATAAAAAGTAGGGATCACCGATCATATTATAAAAATTTTTTATTTATTTTTCCCTTCTTAACATTTCTTTACAATTATCTCCCCTTAATAAACTAAGAGTTTTCCAAAATTGATATCCTTCTCACACTGGAAGCATAAATGTTGCATATTTTACTTTATTTATTATCAATTAACTATTCAAAATCACGTTTAAAACATTTAAGCGATTAATTCGAATTTTAAACTGATGCGCAAGATGGATGTGCAGTTTTAGACACCCGAACCACCTTAACATGAATAAGAATAAGATCATCGTCGGAGCAAATAGCGCGACTCTGAGAGCAACACTTATCATATTCAGGAGCAGTCAGATGGATTTTGATGTAGACAACAGTATCAAAACGTGCTGAGGTTCGATCTTAACGCGTGATGGGATTCCCGTGGGGACAAACACATACATACATAAACACATCCAGTAACGAAGTCGAGGATGAAATACATTTCCTCTTCCATTGTGATGCACTTAATGACAAAAGACATAAATTACTATCTTCTATAGAGGAGAACTGCACTAATTTTAAGAATTTAGATTCAAAAAACAAATTTATATGGTTAATGGATGTTGAAAACAAAGAAATTTTAACGGAATTGTGCATATTCATTAAAAGTAATGAAAAATTCATGATTTAAATGTTTAATTTATTTCGTTAAATGCAAATCTTTTTTTCCCCTCATATATATATTTTTGGAGCAATGTACATGTTCTACTGGAGGTGGCACTTTTTCTGGTTTACATAAACCTAAGTTATTGTCAATGAAATAAAGTTCATACAAATATATGAGAATTCCATATTGTGAAAATTTATTTAAATTTCAAGACATCGCACCCATATTTTTGCATCTGACCATTTTGATGGAAAAGTATTTCCATCTCTTTAATTTCGATATAAGTTAGTTTATTAATTATTTTAATCTTAATCGAATTTGATTCAAACCATATGCACACAATGTATGTGCTACGAAAATGACGTAAATAATATTGAGTTATCCAAGAAGCACCGGCCATTGGTGACTCTTGCAACTTATCAACTGCCTTGTACAGCACTTGTTTTTTTTGCACTAGTCACGAGGTGGATTCCTCTTATTTTAGATTGTCATTCCCATGTAAAACTTAATTTGTCGCCAATGCAAGGTGAAAGGAGATTGACTGGTTTACATAGTGATAATCGATGACCTATATGCATAGGCCCTTGGTGACTCAACTACTACAAACAGTACTTGATTGTTTCACTATGTCACCTCTCTATCATCCTCTTTTTATCTTATTTATTATATATTTTATATGTATGCATCGATCTATATTTTCACTTGGAATCTCTAGACTTTGTGCCACCTCTAGTACATAATCGGCAACATTCACTTGTGATAAACCAGAGACATTTAGTAACATGTGTTTAATCGTCTCTGGATACATACTGTTTATTGTATATGACTGTTTTTTTTCTATATATGATGTAATATAATGTAATCTTTGTAATGACTTTGCCCTGCATGGGCCCTTGATTGGAATAAACACATTATTATTATCATACTATCACTTGCGCTTGCTCTCATAAGGCTATTGCCTCGATGGAATGGATCATCCAACTCCTGCTGGTTTTCAGGAATATAATTGTTCATAACTATCGATTGTTGTTTTTCTAAAGGTATCTACAAACGCATCCTAATGTCATCGGTACTAGTGAGATCGATTGGAAAGAAGCTGTACTGGACCGAATCCAGCGAGTGTAACCAAGTTTTTGGCAAAATTGAAATAAAACCAGTGTGGCTTGTTGGAGATTTAATTGACCAGATAACAAATGGTTAAACAGTTATTAAACCAAGAATTAGTCCTAAAATATGCTTAACATATCATGCGTGCCTTTAACGTTGAGAGTTGAGGGTCGGGAAAACAGTTGTTACTAGGACGTCTACATACAGTAGAGTGCAGACATAACCTCTAACCGGTCAAAAAAGCTCATGTAAGTTACCGGTAATTTAGGGCCGCTTTCAAGTTAACTTAGACCAACCATAGAGCAGTCATAAAAATTACTCTCAGTTTACTTTAGAACTGTTCCAGAGCCCTGACTGCGCTGACCTGTTCTGTTCGAAGAGCCTTGACAGATTTTAACTGTTCTGGTCGTAGAACCCTGACCGCTCTTACTTGTAATAGAATCCTGACTGCTCTGACCTGTCATAGGGGCCCTGTTTGTCAATTTCGGGAAGTTTGACAATCTAGTAATCAACGAATCTTCTGCCGTTTCTGGGATCAATATCTTGAATCTAGGGATTTAAAATTCTGTCGGGTCCTCATTTGACCCTCTTATAATTTCAGCTTGATTTGAAGACTCGACTACGAGCCATTTTACAAGAAGGTTTAACTGTTGCGAGTAAGATACTTTGGCTTCATCGAAAATTGACACAAGGTAGGATTCAGCACGGTGGTTGAAATGTGAAGGACCAGATAAAAGTATTTCCGTACGGAGAAGAAATCTAGTTATATCTTAAGTCTATTTTTCATTGTGTCATTCTTCAAGTTTATTGTTTGTGAACTTTGCATTGATGTGTCACGTAATAAGTGCTTATGAGATGTTCAAATGTTGGTACATATCTGTTAAGCTACAATCTAAAAGACTGATATTTACGAGGTGGTCCAGCAGAAGCTAGACTAGATGTCATTTCCGGTGCTCCATATACTACTGTTGGAGTTGACGTAATTTCCGGTAGTCTAGAGAGGGCCTTTATGATACTGACGGAATATTTGTGATTTACGGTAGCTTAGGTTGCCCGCGTTCTAGTAATGGGTTTTTTATTTCCTCGATTTCTACATACTCTTGAACGAGTTGAGGACGGTTTGCTTCTTCTTTGGGGAGCTTATCGTGCTTGTTATGTTTGGTCAGCCTTTAACTCCTTTCTATTCCGAGCTGTTGATGCTTCAATTTCGGCTTTTTAAGAGCATTTTTGAGGCATTGTCCCTTTGTTTCATCTATGTCTTTTGACAAGCTGCCGTCTCTTCTAAGATGGTTTCTTGTTTTAACAGAGCGGTCTGTTTCCTTGCGAAAGCGATACTCACTGGAAGAGCTTCCGCTTTTGCGTTCATTCGTTTTACCAGACTGGAAGCATATGGTCGTCCGGACGTCCCGCCTTGTGAAATGTATTTACAGCTTAGAGACGAAGAAATACTACTTGGTGGCTTTGCTATTTTCTTTAGAGTTGGCTGGTTTCCTGTAGCTTGAACAGGGCGGTATTTATAGTCTGTTTTCGGAAGCTTAACAGTGTTGCATAAGTTTTCAAGTCTTGTTTGCTATCTTCAGTCCTGCTGGTATAGACATTGAGTTGTTTCTGGTACCTGGTGTTTGCTTGTGTAATCCTCTGACCCAGGCTGAACTGGTGCCTTAAAGTTAATGGGAGAGTCGTCTGCTTCCTGGAGTAGAGTGTCAGGCATTGTTCATAAATATGTCTTGACAATATTTGTCATATGTCTGTGAATATAGTCCTTGCCTTTTCTCTGATAGTGTCTACAGACATGGCGTCCTTGAGTTTCTCTGGATGACTGTGTTGTCTTCTGTCTGTCCTTGAACAAGAATAAAGATTGTCCTGTAACTGTGTTGCCTGTAGCAGGAACTGTGCTACCAGTTGTCCTCATATGGTCTGGAACTAAGGCTGGTTTGAGTGTTTTCACTTGACTGGACCGAATCCAGCTGGTATAGCCAGGTTTGTGTCTCAATTCACATAAAACCAGTGTGCCTCTCGAATATTTTACTAATCAGAAAACGAATGGTAAAAACTGTTATTAAACCAAAAAATAGTCCAAAATTATGCTGGACATATCATGCATGCTTTCAACGTTGGGAGAATAGCCAATGAATTGTTACCAAGAAGTGAACATTCGAAATACGTCCACAGATACGTTAATTGTAACAATAAAGAAAACGCAGGGTTTCCAAAAGGTGTTAACAAAAAGTGATCTGTTCCTTGATGATGTCACTGCTTGATCCCGGCGAAGATTTTCCCTCTACTAGACATAAGTTGTCGAAATGCGCATATGCAGAAAGTAAATTCACAGTGACTTCGGTATTTAGTTATTTGTTACCACTGGGTCGATGCCACTGCTGGTGGACTGTTAGTCCCCGAGGGTATTCACCAGCCCAGTAGTCAGTACTTCGGTGCTGACCCGAAAGCCGATTATTTTTGAAACCTTCCAATATCGAAAATTTTGTAAATTTTATTGAAAACTAAGGAGTATCTCCCTCATGCAAAGCTCTGTCCTTAGCTGATTTTGGCTTTAAATTTA
>MJUU01008143.1:66230-78764 GCA_002080025.1 Modiolus philippinarum
AGAAAAGATAAACGATAAATAGGTAATAATTTTACCATAGAGGCAGAATTCGGCCTAGTCCTACACGTCTTCTCAGATATATGCAAAATTGAGAAAACATCCTTCACCAAATACAAATTCAACAAATTAAACCTGAAATCACACAAAAAGTTGAAAACAAAATAAGTAACCCAAAAACAAATATTATTAATATGACGTTGGGATACCCGTTTCTTAATTACAAGAAAAGGTTACGATTTGTATCATGTATACTCGTGCCATCAACTCCTCATAAGGGAGGCTTATATGTGCTTTATAATTAAATAAATAGATTTATATATTTTACTGCTATCAAGTACATCCGATAATGCAAATGCATTTTTTATCGATCATTTGTTTGTTTACTCTAGTACACGTTTCAATGTTTATTATTTCCAAACCGGGAGGTGTGCATGTTTAACAGAATTTGATTGGATAGTGACGTCCCCGAGTAGTTATTTAAATGGAGACGTACGTGGGAATTTCCAAGGTCATGTTTGCGCAGGTCAGTTAACTCGTCCATGCATTGTCCATACTGAATTTTGACGGCTTGTATTTTACGCTTTGTTTGAAATGAGGGGTATTACATATACCTACCTACCTGTCATATAAAGCACAATATTTCGAACCTCTCCAAAAGTCCACCCCAAATTATCCAAGTTGGTTCAAATTTCCATGCTCACCACACAAAACTATTGTACCCTCCGTAAATTCGACCCCAGTAATTTCGCACGGCTCGAATGCAAAGTAAACATATACCTACCTGACATTAAAAGCCCACTGTTGCAAGACCCTAGGAAGGTTCACTCTACATTAGCTCAATACAAGACTATAGCAACCTCCGTAAATTCAACCCTAAACTTTCGTACGGGTCCAGGGGACATTTGCTATTGCTGGAATTAAAGGTATTGTACTTGCCTTCTTACCCTGTATGTAATAGCCACTGCTGCGAAACCCTAGCAATGTCCAATTAAAAGTAGCAAAGTGATATTTTCCGATAATTTAAACGGTACCCTCCATGCAACCGATTCTGAAATTTTTGTACTGGTCTGGGGATCATACACTGTTGCTGAAATGAAGATATTACATATACCTATCTGCCTTGTAATGCCTGTTGTTACGAAACCACTAGAATGGTTCAGCCCAAATTAGCCAAGTTAGGCTTAATTGCTGTTCTCACTATTCAAAGCTGGAGTATCCTCCTCAAATTCGAGTCGGAAATTTTCGCACAGGTCAAAGGGTCACTGTCAGCAGCTCCAATGAAATTTATTGTACCTTTCTACTCACCTGCTATATAACGGTCACTGCTGCAAAACCCCCTTGACATTCGCCGAGTTGGTCTCAGAAAGGTACAGTCCATATTAACCAAGTTGGTCCCAATTGACTTGCTCACTATGCAAAACTTTTATTACCCTCCGTAGATTTGACACCGGCGTTTACGCATGGGTCTGGGGTCACTGGCTGTAGCTCCGATTGAACGGTATTGTACCTACCTACGTGCCATATAATGGCCAATGTTGCAAAGCCCCTAGCAAGGTCCAACCGACAGAAACCAAGTTGGTCCAAATCGTTATTTTTCGATGTAAGGTACCCTATATGAAACAGAGTACAAAACTTTCGTACACGTCTAGGCATCATATGCTACGGCTGAGATGAAAGGTATTACACAAATCTACCTGCAATATAACACCCGATGTTAGGAAGCCTCTAGAAAAGTCCAGTCCAACTTAGCGAATGTGGTGCAAATTACCATGCTCAATATACAAACCCAACCATCCATCAATTCGACCCCGAAATTTTCGTACGGGTCTATGGTCTTTTTTAAATACACGCTCAAAACTCAACACGTGGGCAATGCTACTATGCATAATCATTACTTTATTATATGAGCCGCTCTCTTTTATAGACCAGTTTTGACTTTTTCTATCAACATGATACTGTTATATGTTTGTTTGGTCCTTTATAACATGAGCTTGGCCCTTCAATATGAGCAGCTGACTACTGGGTTATGTGCAAAACCATCAATTATATTAGTTTGTCCTTTTCATATATACGATTCCCTTTTTATTATAATGATTTGACATTTTGATATGATGTTTACAGCCTTTCGTTCCTGTAAATGACTCTTAACTTCATGAAGTCGACAGTTTATTATATCCCCTTAATCTTTCCAAATATTTACGTGACTTATTACTAAATATACTTTACTCTTTGTTTTCTGCATTTGACCATTCATTACATCAAAGTTACCGTTTGTTATATCCGCTCGAATCTTTATCATGTTCACTTGATACATCAATTCTGAACTTCAGTGTTTCTTATATTCACTTGGTCCTTTATTATAACGTCTTCAATAGTCTTCATGGTTTATTATATATACTTGACCATTTATTATAAAAATTTGACCCTTTATTTTATGCGCTTGGCCTTATATTATATTGACATCACCCTATAATATTAAAGATAGACCATTTATTTTGTTACTCTTACTCTTTATTATATATACCCGACTATTTATTATATGAGTGTGATCCTTTAATGTGAACATTTGACCTTTTATTACACATATATAACCTTTTAATATAAGTGTTTGACTTTTTGTTATAAGCGTTTAAACCAATAGTATATGCATCCATCCTTTATTATACTGACTCAATCATTTATATACGGGTATGAGTCTTTATTATATGTGTATGACCATTTGTTATATACACTTGACCATTTAACATATTTGAACGACCATTTAATGCAAGTTTTTGGCCCTTTATTTTCTACAATCGATCCTTTGTTATGTTGAGTTGACCTTTTATTATATGTGTTTAGTCTTTTATTATGTTATATTGTCCCTTTAATATATGTACTGAAGCCTTTATAATACATTCTTGACTCAATATCATAATAACATATACCTTAAGGCAGCTATGGCGTTCCATACGGGGGTGCTAATCTTTACATACGGTTATAGCGGCAACTTGTGCGGGTAAGAAGAAACACTTGTCTCGATTTTTTTAACATTATGGTTAATAGGGGAGGGGCATTCATGAGTTCGAACTCTGGAAATGGCCATAAATTACGGCTTTCTTTTCTTTACTATTGTGATTTTCCTTAGTTTTCTTTCCAGTCAATTTTATTTTGTCCGTAAAACTAAGTTTAGGTTTTCACCACAACACAATTAAATACTTTGAGGGGGTGACTATTTCGTTTCAGCTGAAAAAAGTCAATATGCACGTCCTATAAAACATGTATTTTAACGGCATACAACACGTACACTGAACAATACTGAATAATGAGGTAAAATAGGTTTTTTGTTATAACTCCCCTTTGGGTCGTTGTCTCTTTGACACATTCCCCGTTTCCCTTCTTTTTTCTATTTTGTTTCAGAATATTGTTTCCTATACATTCAATGAAACCTATGATAAAATTGAGAACAACAATCGCCTTACTTAACGTTACACTGTAATGCTAAAAACATTTAATGTTGCGTTTTTGTACATGGTAAGTTGTCGAATCCTCCGACTTCAAGAGCGCCAACTCTGACGACATCATAAACCAAAGACGCCACATTCACGTTGCGTTACTGAATGCGCATAAACAATAGAGAGATTTATCTTAAAAATCGTATTTCAGTGACGACAAACATGACAAATATAAAAACTGGACTTATCAGGAAATGGTAAAAGCATTACATTTTCTTCTTGGAAAATATTTTTGTTCGTTTCGGTGATACAGTCTATCGACAAAAAATAGGTATTCCTATGGGTACCAAATGTGCATCTCTCATAGCAGATTTATTTCTTTATTCCTACGAGTCACCATTCATGGCAAAAATTCAAAAAGACCTTTCTAAACAGCATTTAGTGGATATTTTAAACAATACATATAGATATTTGGTGAATTTTCTTAATTTACAGATGAAATGTATCCTGCCGAACTTACTTTAAATAAATCCAATAGCAAGTGATCATACTCCCTTTCTTGATCTTGATATATCAATAAATCAAGGAAAGTAAAACACTAAAGTTTATGATAAAAGGGATGATTTTTCCAACCCTATAGTCAATTTTCCCCATCTTGACGGTAATGTTCCGTTAGCCCCTTCTTACGGGGTCTACATTTCTCAACTTTTTCGATATGCACGAGTATGTAGTGACGTTTCTGACTTCAACGACCGAAATCTTTGTCCCACTGAAAAACTTCTAGATCAAGGGTTTAGATATCATAATTTGATAAAAACATTCTCTAAATTTTAATATAGATACATTGACTTATTAAGAAAATTTGGTTCTACATGCAAGGCTCTTATACAACAGGGCATTTCACATCCAAACTTCTATGGAAATATCATTTACTTAAATTCAAAAATTGTCCTTCCAAACTTATTAATCCGTTGAACTAACTTATTTATAAAGGATATAAATACAGCATTGTTGTTAAATCTTTACTTCTGGTATTTGTTGGCAAAAATATTGATCAGCTTCTAAATCACACTGGTCATTCGGCTAAACGGATGAATTGTCCGTTGATTTTGTTTTATATGTGGTTACAACGGTGATGGGTCCGTTGATTGGAGCAGGTCAGTACAGTCATTTGATTAGAATTTATCGTAATATAAATATAAATATCAATCAAAATTTTGCTTTTTCTTAACGCGTGCAATTTATAGGAAACTAATGAATGTGTCTACCAATGTAAAAATAATGTGTAAATATTGTTGTGATAACATTTTTTTGTGGACATTGCACCATTTACACGTATTTCAGAAAGGCGTGTTACTCACCACTATATTTTGACCTTTACAGATGTAAACAAACTTCAGTTTTTAGTGTTTTATGAGTAAAATGCCACAGGAAACACACATTTATTATTACCCTATGAAACATACGAATAAGTAGCACACACTACCTTAATAACATAAAGCACTGATTTGTATTCAAAAAGACCTTTCTAAACAGCATTTAGTGGATATTTTAAACAATACATATAGATATTTGGTGAATTTTCTAAATTCACACTACCTTAATAACATAAAGCACTGATTTGTATTTATGAAGATAATCAAGAATTATCGAAAACTCAGTCAGTTAATCAAAAGGCCCTGGAAACTCAGTCCGTTAACTAGGTCAGTTGAGAGTAAATCTAAAAGCTGTAATGTCGTTTGCCGAAGCAGAGTCGAAGCATAAGGGTTATTATCCGTTGTTTTTTAGTTTAATAATATTTTACTACAAAGAAACAAAACGATTGGACACAAGTTATACATGTACCAACTTAGTGCAACATATATTCAAACGACAGGAAAGCAAATAAAAATTAACATGGTAATTAACATTTTTTGAAACAATGTTTTGAAAGAATAGCTCAAGACGAGAAAAGAAAGACAAAAGAAGAGTGTGACTGAGATCTAGAACTGACTTGTAGTTTAAATTCGTTTAGTTTGATTGATATATGATCGAGCCTTTTGAAAATATAGCTGAGTTTGTCTGGTCATCGTAGTCATAATTCCCGAAAAGTAAAATTTCGATTTAAAAATCATGAATATCAATACCACTGAGCAATGTCCAGGGTCGGTTACCTGTGTCGTTTGTTGGTTTCTTGATCTGCATTTGAATTTGTGAGCCAGCTTCCAACTAAATTTTAGAATATTAAAAAGCAATTTTTTAAGTTGTAAAGCATCTTTTGGTTAATGGTCTTCCAAAATATTTAGATTTGATGTGCGCTGAAAAAATAAGGTGTCGAAATGGCCATCTGCAGTAGCTTTAACAGTTACGTCGCTATTTTGTTATTTACAGTAACTTCTGTATTTAATTCTAACCGAGTATTTAATGATTATTTACCTATTCCAGGTACATGTAATCATTTTGAACACCATTTACTTGAAATATCATATTTCTGAAATTAGAAGTCCAAAGAGTCGAAAATGAGTCTTTTATAGATTGCATTTTAACTTTCAGGAAATCTGGTTTCCAATATCGAGTTCTGCATGATATATTCATTTTCTGATATTAGAGGGTTGGTTCCTCAGAGTAGTCTCAGAGGAGATCCCTGGTTTCCATCTAAGTTAAAAACTACAAAAATAGGGAAAACAAAAGCCCGTTTTCAACAAGTTTGGTTTCAATTATTCATGCAGTTTCACTGGAGAAGATCGTTGTGTTAGCTATTTGAATAGAGTCCAGCGTTAATCTTTTCCGTTCGCTGCCATCTAAGATGAGGTGACGACTTGAAAGACACATTTTAAAGGCCAACTAAGGACTAAATCACCGGGTTTTGTTCCTTTTGGCCAGGTTGCTAACGAAGAAATGTTTGTTTATTTTCGTAAGGTGCAGTGTTAAACAAACTTGCTGCCATATGAATGAAGTGTAGACTTGTTGGACACATTTTGAAAAGTGACAATTCGAAGATTATGTTGACCAAGTTTGGTTCCAATTGGTTTTGTGGTTTCAGAAAAGACCCATGAATTATTTCCAATAGATTTCAATGTGTGACATTCGTAAAAAGGTCTGTTGTAATTGACTATGTAGTATCATAAGAGAAGATCTTTGTATACGTTTTGCTGGAGCTTTCTTGTTTGAACTATATATATACGGACTTTATTCACGCATTTTTAAAAAGAAACCAGCCAATGACTACTGCCACAAGTTTGGTTCCAGTCCGCTGTGTAGCCCGATTAACAATTTTGTTCTGATAGAAGTGCCGTAGTTTAGTTTTGTTTCAAAGTCGTTTTAGGCCACCACATGGATACGGTCTCTTATCCTCCGAAAAACCAAAATGCAGTGCCGGGATATTTCACCTCAGCAGAGAATAAGTACAAGATATTTACTTACATTCAAAATTTGTAACTATAGTTCTTTTCAACAATGTCAACTAATCTATTTCCTGAATTAGTCTAAGTTCACTCTGTGCCACAATATGATTTCCTTGTATTACCATATCTTCGCAGTAACAAATAAAGGCTTTCATTTTAGCTATTTTTACATGTATATTCTCAAGCTGTAGATTTTTTGGAACATAATACTCAATTCCCTAATGACCTATAGTATAACTTTCTTAATGTTAACAAATGATTTTCTGATTTTTTTTTTCTATGTAAAAAGTCATAAAAAAAATCTACAAAGTTTTTGATTCCTCCTAGATTTTTCTGGTCTTCAATATTTATTTTAGTTCACTCGGCTGACAATATTTTTGGCTGACAGTTGGACCACGACTTTAGTCAAATATCAAATAAAAAATCTTAACTGCTAAGATTAAGCAGTTATTGGCCAACCCTAAACTGGCATTATAGATCTACGTTAACAATAAAGGATTATGATTATGGCAGATATTAGTATATATTTTGTAATTGAAATTCATTATGATCTAATCATCGAATATATAGTTCATTGGTTAATATTTGAAAGGTTACTTATTCCATAAACTTTTTTGTACTTGCCGTGTACATTCAACCATTCGCTGAAAGGCAAATCGTGATGGGATAAAGCTTTGAAATATCGTCTCTAGTCACTAAGTAAATACACCGTTTAACAGTATTATGTGGGGTATGTTGATGCAATTACAGTCTAGGGTAAAACTTAAAATTATCTTGATATCGAGTACAATATCGTTATCAAGTTTATGAGAACGTACGGTTTAGAATACTTATTAATCACAAACCTTGGAAACATATTAATTGTATGTATAACTTTGTAACAAACGAAAGTAATAATAAATGACGACCTTCCTACTCTATAGTAACAGTTAACACGCCCGAGTATTGGGCCTATGACAGTCTGTTATCAATCGTAAATTTTTGTACAAAGCGTTTTCACAGATCGTCCTGCCGTCATCAGACCAATATCACACACTCGGCCTCTCTTTGTTTCGAAAACTGGAAAGATATGCAAAAGGCCATTTCACTTTTTGAACACTAAAGCATTACCGGCTACAAGCTCATCAACTGTCTTTTATTTTGTAACCAACTCATTAACGCACAAAAAAAATTGTAATAACCATTTTAAACCCTTTAAAATGAACAAATAATACCTGAGTGCATACAGTTAAGCTATTCTACATTAGATCTTATGTCTAGTACAAAAATAAACTTTTTTTTCCGAACAAATATCTTTTTCTGATTGATATTTGTAGAATTTGTTGTCAAAATTGTACTAGGGTACATCATCGCCTTTTAGTTTTCTGACAATGTTTTGAAATGTATGTTAAAAACAGTGACAATGTACGCTAGCGTAATGATAGTCGCACTAGTAGACAAACGCATTTTATGAGATAACGATTATTTGTAGACTTAAAAGAGAATTTATCAAAAAATTTCAGACATAAATTGAAATTTACTCTCAACTGACCCGTAGCCTACTCCAATCAACGGACCCTTCGACGATGTTACCACATATTAAACAAAATCAACGGACATTTCACCCGATTAGCCGAATGACTAGTGTGTAAATGCTTTACACCATAACTAAAATTTAAACATTTTTTTTCATATTGACAGTATTTGGCATTGCACAATATCATGTTCTTCTTTCATAATTGATGATGCTGTTAAACGAAATCTATTTAGAAGTATTTCAATTGAAGTTTCAAATGTAAAAAAGCTTGATATCATAGTCAACGGAAATTATGTCCCTAGCTAGCTGTCAGTAACTGCGATCATTTGTCTGGACAGTACCCGTGTGTATTGTCTTCATGTTTTATGTACTTCATTGTACGGGTACTCGTCTTGATAAGTTGGACTTTTTCTAGTTTGATTTTTACTGCGAATCTTTTTGTGTATTTATTTTTTAGCAATTCACCACACAGAGGGGAGGGTTTGGATCCAAAATACGAGTTTAACCCCACTGCAATTTTGAGCCTGTCCCAAGTCAGGAATATGTTGGTCATTGGCTTATCCTTGTCTTCCTATAAAATTTTAGTTTCTTGATATTCGGGTTATTGGATGTGGTTTGTTTCCATTGATTTATTAACTTTTTTACCTTTTGGGAGCCATTTAGGGCTTGCTATATGGTGTGAGGTTCCTCGGTGTGTTGACGACCGTACGGTGACCCCTAGATGCTTTGTTTTGGGTCGTTTTTACCTTGATATGGGATGTTGTCTCCTTGACATTTACCCCATTTCCTTTCTTTTTCATATTACTCAATTTGCCATGAGAGTAACACTTCTGGCATTTAGTGTGGAGAATGTATCAACGCTCTCTACAAATAATGCTCTTAGTATACTAATATATAAATACTTTAAAAAGGCATTTAATCGACGAAAAACGGTATATTCCGACTGTCGTATCATTTTCTCTTTATAAAAATATTGTAATAATCTGGCAAAACATAACAGAATCGTATTGATAATAGCAAAGATCGCAAATATATCTCAAAAAGAAGAATCGGTGACAGGAATTTCGCTCTGTTTTGACGATCGATATAGACGAAACGAGCACAAGATTGAAATTGTGACCCCATTTTTTTAGGGACACTTGTCTTTTTTAATTTGAATTGATATTTATCGTCTAAAACAAATGATTGATCCCAATTTTAAGAAGTTGTGTATTATTATTGAGTTATGCTTTCTTCAGATGACGGATCCAAAAATAACTGGCAACTCATGACACTTTTAACACTGACAAATATACTTATATTTTGATTTGAATATCGAACCAGCAACTGAATCGAGGAGAAAAGTTATCAATTGAAGACGAATTTTCATTTTTCACTCCCCTCTCTATTCTGAAACATTCCTGTTCCCCAGTTTTGGGGTATACATCCGTAGATGGCAGTTCATAAGATATTATAGACTGTAATTATTATCAAGATCTTCTGGTCAGAATTCAAATTTTGACATGTAAAATGTCAAATTACTGTCATGAAATACCAACTTCAATACATAAGGCTGGAGTTTTTTTTGAGATCATAACCATGTGTTTGCTGGTTGACTGGTTTGAGAACTTGCTTATTACTGGCGAATTTCAATATTTCTATACAGGACACGGCATTCAGTTAGATGATGTTGGTTATGTTGTCTCTATCAACTTTTTATTGGTGTCCAAAAAATATTTGATCTCCGTTGAAGTGACACTAGTTATTGAAATGGTCAACTGCAGAAACTTTACGGTTACTTAGGTATTTAATTATTCTGATATTATAACAAATATAGTTATGTTTTAGAGGTCACCAGAGCGCCTTATTTTCCTCTGGGGTTGTAGATGATTTGCTGATTGGGATTGTTTTTTCGACCATTAGCTTTACAATATTAATTGACTATGATTTTTTCGGTTTTTTTTTTTTTGGTATTTTGCAGTAGTGTTTTAATGGGTACTTTTCAAAGTGAGAACTTCAAAAGCGGATAATTGTTTGTCAAAGAGAGTTCGGAATAATCGAGTTGCTCGCTATACGAAGACTTCAGTATTAGTGCTCTCGAAGCAGGTCTGTTCAGTTTACAATATATTCCTATAAAAAAAAACCATTAATAATTCGTGAAGGTTCCGCCAAACCTAGTGTCTTGTCTGCTCACTCCACTTTCATTCTAATTCAGCCTATATTAAGATGTGGTTGTTCAGTACAATTCCAAGAAACATTACTGGTCTTTGACAGTTTCAGTAAATTTACCAAAATTGGAATAAAATTTTTTTGAAATCAAATCATTGGAAATATTGTGTTTTGACTAAAAATCATCATAACACATGGTTGCAAACAAGAATAAGAATTACGAATGCTTGTCTTCGAGGGTTTCAGGAAATTTGCCAAAATTGGAACCATATATTTTAATTCTTAGTTTTCAGAATTGTGTCTTGTGTGAAAAATGGCCAAGGTATTTGACTGATGCAAAAATTTCAAAAATTGTTAATGTTGGACATTGTCAGGAAATTTACCGAAGTTGGAACCAAATAATATACCGAAAGCTTATCAATGAGCATCTATGGACTATATGCAATAATTCTACATCAAAACTTAAGTCCTTATTCTCAATTTCGTTTAAACATTGTTGATATATGGACGCTTATATGTGAGCATCTATGGACTATATGCAATAATTCTACATAAAAACTAAAGTCTTTATTATCAATTTCGTTTAAAAATTGTTGATATATCGACCTAAGTAGAAAAATTAGCCACATTCAGTGAAGCGGAAAATATAGGTCAAGGAGACATAATTTTGGAATGGATGTTGGTTACTACTAAAGATGTAACCACTTGTCAATAATAATCAGTGTGTGGCATGTAAGTGCTGAGATTTTGGTGTATGGTGAAAACAAAAAACAAAAAAATCATTGAAAAAAAAACTGAGTCCAACTTATGGAAAAATATGGAAAACTTGAATATTTTTTTCAAAAAATGAACATGGGATATAATGATGAAGTTGTACTGAATATTGTGAAAATATTTCATTGATATTGAATATGATTCGAGAAAGTTATTGAAGTACCACGACGGAATCTATGATCACTATGTCTCGCTTTCGCGACATTCGTCGCAGGCGAGACAAAAATTAGAGGTTATAGTTGGTGGAGAACCCGGGCACAATGTCCAAAATGTCTATATTTGTATCAAAATGAATTTACAGCATTAGCCCTAAAAACTTGGCGGTTATAATTGGTTGCGAATCTGGACAAAAAGTCGAAAATATCTTCATTTGTAGCAAAATTAATTTACAGCATTGCATATATATTATTGATGATGTTGAAAATCATGCATATTCATGAAAACGCTGCTGAAGGGAAACGAGATGTTGAAATGTCGTATCAAGCATAATTTATTCCCAAAATGTCCAATAATACTGAAGCAAATCACAAGTATCAAATTTCATTGACTTACAAAACTTTGATGAAAAACTGAACTCATCAAACAAACTTAATGGTCACTGTTTCCAAAAACTACTTTGTTCAGAAATTGAACTCGTCAAGCAAACTTATTTTCCAAC
This sequence comes from Modiolus philippinarum, assembly GCA_002080025.1. Taxonomy (NCBI): domain Eukaryota; kingdom Metazoa; phylum Mollusca; class Bivalvia; order Mytilida; family Modiolidae; genus Modiolus; species Modiolus philippinarum. The sequence continues at coordinate 78,144 of MJUU01008143.1, forward strand.
GTTTCCCAAAACTCAGGTCAAAGGGAGAGGCTCCATAGCAAACAGCAATGTTCTACCAATAATAAACACATACTCAGTAGTTGTATATTTGGACGTGTCCAGCGCAGCTTTCCACGTCCAAATATACAACTACTACGACCCCCAAAAAAACCCTCAAAAGACCTAAAAATCACTTAATTTCTACAAAAAAAAGCAAAAACAGCACAAAAAACCCTATATTTTTTTGACCCTCAAAAAAAAAAAAAAAAAAAAAAAGGCACAAAAACACCCCCCAAAATAGTTACACAGAAAAAAGTAAAAAAAATTTTGACTCCCCTCCCAAAAAAATTCTAGGTGTTTAGCGAATCTAAAACTGAGTCATCTGTAATTCTTGACTATAGAAAGAACCTATAATTTCTTCACCTTTTAAATCTTTTATTTTATAAGTAATAGGGTTTGTATTTAAAACTTTTTCAATTACAAATATTTCTTTTGTCCAACGAGTTGTATAACCCTTTTCAAATTTACCCTTCTTCTTTGTTATCCTCACACGATCACCTACTTTGAATTTAGGTTTTCTAATTTTCTCTTCTGTTTCTGGATATAAATTTTTATAAACTCTTGATTGATTTTTTAAGTTAC
>MJUU01008144.1:0-12349 GCA_002080025.1 Modiolus philippinarum
CCACCAATTCATTTCTTTAACATTTTCAACTAAAATTTGGAATTTTCAAACCTCCCTGGACAATTTATCTTAAGTTCAACCTCGCTAAGACCATACATGTCGTGAAAGGCACATACCTGCTCTACATTATATAAAATTGTCACCATACCTTTTAAGCCTTCTAAGAGATTCCCAGTGTGTCGGGGAAAGCCATCTATAAAAACGTACCACGACGTCACAACATTGCGCAAAAAAAGTCATTGGGAATTCCCCTCCTTTAAGTGATCTAAAATTACACCTGGTCAATTGACCTTGGTCTTGAAATAAATCTAATATATCAATGTTTAAATGGGTGCATCATTGATCAATTTCCCTTGAATAGTTTGAAAGGTGCAAGAATACAAAGTCTATCTTTAGATTCAAAAGGTCTATTTTCTCCTACGTTCCAACTCTGATTGGTTGAATTGGTGGTTTGATACCTTAACATGACATTAAAACATTATGAAATGAATCTCATCCCATGTTTAATACTAACCCCTTAGAGTATTTTTCTATCAAAATGAAGCTGCAAATGTTCAAAGATGCCTTTAAAATTATGAAATTATGCTACAAAATGTCACTCTCCCCCCACTTTGACAAGGTGCCTCTTAGGTAAATTTTTGCAATTGAAATGGTCTTTGCTTTGGTTGTGGTCATACAAATAGCATTCTAAATGCAGAAATTGATGCAAAAAGCTCAAGAAGACAGGGAAAAACCAGTTTTGTTTATTTTTTGAGCATCTGAAGAATATTAGGTTTGTGAGTTTGCCGAAAAGCCTGATATGAATAGGTACAGTGATAGTATTAAAACTACTGAAAATCCATCCGGGTGTATTCATTTCCCTTAGGGTGATTAAATATATAATATTTAAAGAAAATAATATTATAAAACAAATGCAAATTTATGAAAAGTGTGGCAAAGTCAAAAATGTTTTCCAAAAATCAGATGATAAAATTTTGACTTGGCTCTTGTTTTGACAGCGTGGACCCTAAAATGACAATTTGACACTGTTTAGTGGAAAAACAGCATGAAAATTTTTATTTCTGAGGTTCATGTTCACATCAAAGTGCATATATAAGCACCATTACTGCTTAAAAAAATCATTGTATATAAATCAGACAGATTTTTATATGAGGCACCTCAGTCAGTGTTGTCGCATTTGTTCGAGACACCGATCGACAGGTAATTTGGAAAAATTGAACACATATTCAAAACAGTGACAAATTGTTTTGTCAAATCAGCCTGCATTTGATGTTTTCAAACTATTTTACACAGTTAACCCTTCTAATTTTTGCTCAAAATCATTAAAATGGCCTAAAAGTGGCACTTCAGTGTAAAAATGCCAAAATATTACATAACAGTTGTTTTTTGCCAAAATTGTGGCACCAGTTGGCTAAAACTTCAATTTTTACCTCTAATTCATCATACATACAAGTTTTGCATCAGTTTATGCTATTTACAACTTTTTAAGACATGTTTCAAAATTTTCGCAAATTTGTCTTGAGGTGTGAAACCACCAATTCATTTCTTTAACATTTTCAACTAAAATTTTGTAATTTTAACCTCCCTGGACACTTTATCTTAAGTTTAACCTTGCCAAGACCATACATGTCGTGAAAGGCACATACCTGCTCTACATTATATCAAATTTTCACCATACCTTTAAAGCCTTCTAAGAAATTCCCGGCGTGTCGGGGAAAGGCACCTATAAAAACGTACCACGACGTCACAACATTGCGCAAAAACAGTCATTGTGAATTCCCCTCCTTTAAGTGATCTAAAATCACACCTGGTCAATTTACCTTGGTCTTGAAATAAACCTAATATATCAATGTTTAAATGGGTGCATCATTGATCAAATTTCCTTGAATAGTTTGAAAGGTGCAAGAATCCAAAGTCTATCTTTAAATTCAAAAGGTCTATTTTCTCCTACGTTCCAACTCTGATTGGTTGAATTGGGGGTTTGATACCTTAACATGACATTAAAACATCACCCAGTGTAATTGCTGCACTTCATCATGTTTTTTAGTTAATTTCCAAATTGTATACAGAAAATAACATCCTTTTCTGAATTTTTCCCTACTTTACATCACTATTCAAAAAGTCATAGATTTAGTGTTTCAGTGCTTTGATTAAGCACAATCATTAATAAGAGTTAAACATGGACACAAAACCAAAATTACTTCTTTTATGTAATGAATCTCATCCAATCTTTAATACTAACCCCTTAGAGTATTTTTACTATCAAAATGAAGCTGCAAATGTTCAAAGATGCCTTTAAAATTATGAAATTATGCTACAAAATGTCACCCTCCCCCACTTTGACAAGGTGCTTCTTAGGTAAATTTTTGCAATTGAAATGGTCTTTGCTTTGGTTGTGGTCAGACAAATACCATTCTAAATGCAGAAATTGATGCAAAAGGCTCAAGAAGACAGGGAAAAACCAGTTTTGTTTATTTTTTGAGCATCTGAAGAATATTAGGTTTGTGAGTTTTCCGAAAAGCCCGATATGAATAGGTACAGTGATGGTATTAAAACTACTGAAAATCCATCCGGGTGTATTCATTTCCTTTAGTTTGATTAAATATATAATATTCAAAGAAAATAATATTAGAAAACAAATGCAAATTTGTGAAAAGTGTGGCAAAGTCAAAAATGTTTTCCAAAAATCAGATGATAAAATTTTGACTTGGCTCTTGTTTTGACAGTGTGGACCCTGAAATGACAATTTTACACTGTTTAGTGGGAAAACAGCATGATATTTTTATTTCTTAGGTTCATGTTCACATCAAAGTGCCTATATAAGCACCATTCCTGCTAAAAAAATATTGTATACAAATCAGACAGGTTTTCATATGAGGCACCTCAGTCAGTGTTGTCGCATTTGTCCGAGACACCGATCGACATGTAATTTGGAAAAATTGAACACATATTCAAAACTGACAAATTCTTTTGACAAATCAGCCTGCATTTGATTTTTTCAAACTATTTTACACAGTTGACCCTTCTAATTTTTGCTCAAAATCATTAAAGTGGCCTAAAAGTGGTACTTCAGTGTAAAAATACCAAAATATTACATAACAGTTGTTTTTTGCCAAAATTGTGGCACCAGTTGGCTAAAACTTCAATTTTTACCTCTAATTCATCATACATACAAGTTTTGCATCAGTTTATGCTATTTACAACTTTTTAAGACATGTTTCAAAATTTTCGCAAATTTGTCTTAAGGTGTGAAACCACCAATTCATTTCTTTAACATTTTCATCTACAATTTGGAATTTTCAAACCTTCCTGGACACTTTATCTTAAGTTTAACCTTGCCAAGACCATACATGTCGTGAAAGGCACATACCTGCTCTACATTATATCAAATTTTCACCATACCTTTAAAGCCATCTAAGAGATTCCCGGTGTGTCAGGGAAAGCCACCTATAAATACGTACCACGACGTCACAACATTGCGCAAAAACAGTCATTGGGAATTCCCCTTCCTTAAAAGATATAAAATCACACCTGGTCAATTGACCTTGGTCTTGAAATAAACCTAATATATCAATGTTTAAATGGGTGCATCATTGATCAGATTCCCTTGAATAGTTTGAAAGGTGCAAGAATACAAAGTCTATCTTTAGATTCAAAAGGTCTATTTTCTCATACGTTTCAATTCTGATTGGTTGAATTGGTAGTTTGATACCTTATAAGACACCCGTCGTGATGAACATGTCCACTCCGGAAATAAAGTCAAATCTGCTAGAGGAAAAACATGTTATCATCTGGGAAGTAGATATCCCATAGCGATCCACAGGTTAAGTTACTGAATTATCGCTACTTAAAATGAGTTTAAGTAGTTTTTGTTGTTCATGTGCTGTTAACGCTAATTGAATTTACAGAACTTAATGATAGTTAGTTGCTGCATTCAAATTAATACTACTTATTAAGCATTTTTATCAAATTGAAATAAAGTAGAGCAAAACTATGTTTTAGTAACTAAAATTGAATTTTTCTAATTTCTTTGCATTAACTCTAATTAAGTAGAGTTTTCTACTAAATTAGAGTAAATGGCTGAAGTCCTGTTTGTAATAACCATTTTTATTGGTTGAAAGGTTTGTTTTAATTTTGGCAATGTGAAAGTTTCTTCTTTGTTTTTATTTTCCGTCCGAATTTGGACTGTAAAATGCCTAATAAACTTTAAGATTTTCATATTTTTCTGTCGATTCCTTCCTAAAGTTCTTGCAGAAAACTTTTTATGGGTTTAAAAATTTTCAAAATTTCCAAAATTTGTAAAGCTAACCATATACTTATTAAATATCAATTTAAAAAATCAATATCCTGTAAAAGAGTAAACATTAAGTCACCATGACTGTGACAAATGACAACGGAGGGGTGACAATGCACAACAAGTAATATAGAAAGGTTTTTACATGTAAAAGGAAACAAACGTACATTTATATTCAATTTCTTGCATGCACTCCAGCGTACCAAACGGTAAAAAAGAAATAAACCAGAAAGTGATGAACTATTAATGGTTAAAGCCTTTCTACAAAACGTATTCTATTTCGTCTCTAATTCAGATAGCAGTATGTTAAATAAAATTCCCTTGATAGAGTGTTATGTTCTCTATATTTTGTATTTTTTAAAATTATGGGATGTATAAATATGTCAATAAATATCTCATGCGTTTAGAATTTAACATTAATAAAAATTAGAATCTACCATATTTATGAAAATTATTAGATCAAAATGGTTATCTGCTACCCAGAACAGACATTTTGAGGCTTTTATCGCCTACTTGTCCACTAATCGACTAAAAAGACAACCTTGCAATAGTTGTCTTGTATATTTTGTTATCTGTCATTAACTTATCATTCGTCATTACAATCTTACTATTTTGTGGAATATTACATGTTAAGTCGAAAAAGATTGGCATAGGTGTAATACAAGCATGAAAAAACACTTTCGTCAAATTAATGTAAATAAACGAAAATATTTTGATCAAGAATCACAAAGGGCTAAGCGTAAATATTAGCATAATAGTCAAATTGAACTTTGTAATTTACAATCTAATGATATACAATTTTTTTTGGAAATAAAATTGGAAAACATTGGGGTTGGTTTTGAGAAACAAAAATCTATCCCTATGGAAGTGTTACAGGCTCAGTTTGTAGTTATACTGAATCTGTTTTAGACAAGTGGAAATTTTCGTTTGAAAGTCTTCTAAATTGTAACTTTCTGGAGTCTAATAGTGATAATTTAAGTAAAGGAAATAATGTAATATATGATGAGATATATAGATAGTAATATTGATTTTTCTGAGGTTTTACGTGTTTAAATAATGCTAAAAATGGTAAAGCACCTGGAATTTATTTGATACCTACATAATTATTGAAAAATAACTTTTTGGCTCATTTATTATCTAAACTTTTTAACTTGTGTTTTAAGTTTAGTATTGTTGCTACAGCATGAGGTTAATATTTTATAACCTCCACACCCAAAATGTCAACATCTGATCCAGGGATCCTATGTCATACATATGCTCTAAGTGTATATAATTTATATTGTAGTATTAAATATTAAATGCAAGATTGGTATTTTGAGCAAAATGGGTTTAGGAAGAATAGAGGCACTTAAGATCATATTAGTACACTAACTACTATTATTGAAAATAAAAAGTAAAAAAGAAATAGCAACATTTGATGCATCTATTGATTTTAAAAAGGCTTATGATACGGTAAATGGAAATTTACTTTTTCAAGATTTAGATCAATTAGGTATAAGTACAAAGTTTTAGGTGCATGGAAAGGTATATATAAACAACAGAATGTGCAATGAAAGTAAATAACTACATGACAGATTGCTTTAATGTAAACTCTGGTCTAAACAAGGATGTGTTCTGTCACCCATATTATTTAACATATTTATAAATAGCTTAGTAACAGAGCTAAAAGGACTGGATGTTGGTGTCACTATTGGTGATAGTAAATTTAGCATTTTGTTATATGCAGATGATATTGTTTTATTAACTGAAAATGAGAATGACTTACAGTTTATGTTAAGTACGTTAAGTAAGTGGTGTGATAAGAAAAGCTTAAAAGTTAATTTACAAAAAACTATAATTGTGCATTTCAGAAATCCATCTGCATCTTAAACAAATATATATTATTTGTATTTAATGATGAAAATATTGAAGTGGTATCTAGTTATCAATACTGAGGTCTTTTATTTCCTCAATTATAATGAAATGGCTAAAGCAGTGGCAAAATCTACAAACAGAGCACTAATTTTGTTACAAGTAAGTTTAAAGTACATGGTGGTTTCCAGTATTCCACTTTCACTAAGCTTTTTGATACTCTTGTATGGCCAGTACGGTATGGTTCTGAGATATGGGAAATCAAATTTTTTTTCCTGTATAAAGGGCTGTCAGATATTTTATGGGAGTGGGAAAGGATACGATTAATGATACGGTTATTGTTGACATGGGCTGGAGGCCACCAAGTTTTAAACAATGGACGTCCGTGTTTCGATTGTGGAAGCGATTTTCCGTTATGGAAAGACAGAGTATATTTTAAAGTTTCTGATAGGAGTTTCAATATCAATAAGGGACCGACCATTTAACTTGAAAGGGGGGGCTGTGGTTTTTTTCTAAAAAAAAAATATTTTGGAGCTGATTTTATGTGAAAAAAATATTTTGGGTGCCAAAAAGTTAAATTATAAAAAACTATAATTGTGCATTTCAGAAATCCATCTGCATCTTAAACAAATATATATTTTATTTGTATTTAATGATGAAAATATTGAAGTGATATCTAGTTATCAATACTTAGGTCTTTTATTTCCTCAATTATAATGAAATGGCTAAAGCAGTGGCAAAATCTACAAACAGAGCACTAATTTTGTTACTAGTAAGATTAAAGTACATGGTGGTTTCCAGTATTCCACTTTCACTAAGCTTTTTGATACTCTTGTATGGTCAGTACGGTATGGTTCTGAGATATGGGAAATCAAATTTCTTCCTTAATAAAGGGCTGCCAGATATTCTATGGGAGTGGGAAATAACTAAATACCGAAGTCACTGTGAATTTACTTTCTGCATATGCGCATTTCGACAAATTATGTCTCATCAGTGCAGATAAAATCTAAACGTTTGGAAGACCATAAATTCAAAAATGTTTAAAAACTGATAGAGAACAAACAACCAAAGTGATCTAAATGTAAAGCCAAAATTTGCTATGGACAGAGCTTTGCATGAAGGAGATATTCCTTTGTTTTCAATAAAATTTACAAAATTTTAGATATTGTAAGGTTTCAAAAATAATCGGCTTTCGGGTCAGCACCGAAGTTCTGACTACTGGGCTGGTGAATACCCTCGGGGACTAACAGTCCACCAGCAGTGGCATCGACCCAGTGGTAACAAATAACTAAATACCGAAGTCACTGTGAATTTTCTTTCTGCATATGCGTATTTCGACAAATTATGTCTCATCAGTGCAGATAAAATCTAAACGTTTGGAAGACCATAAAAAATATTTTGGAGCTGATTTTATGTGAAAAAAATATTTTGGGTGCCAAGATGATAAAAAAAAAGTTCTGAAGGAGGCTTTCTGCCAAAAAAAAAAATAATGTTAATTTTGAAAAAAAAATATTTTGTTGATACAAGTGAAAAAAATTTTCTGTCCAGAAAAAACAAACATACCCCCTCCCCTTTCAGGTTAATGGTCGGTCCGTTATAAAAACTGGTATGGTAGAGTAAAGGATAAATTTAATATTTTACGAAAGGATATGGAGTAAATGAACATGAGACCATAACACATATGTTAACTCCAACTTGTCTTGTCTTGTAATTTTGACAATTATATAAATATTGATAATTGTTTAAGTAATAGGTCTATTTTGAAATTTAGAAAATATATTATTTGATGAATATAAACCTGAATGGTAGCAAAGAATTTTAACTCAAAATGTTGGTAAAAAGTTACGTACATGGCAGAGAAATATTTGACTTCAAACATTACATGTAATTATATATAGGGACGTGTATTTTCTAAATTCAGATGTGGTGTTGCACCACTAAGGAGACTGGTCGATATGAGGGTAAAGCTACTAAGGAAAGAAAATGTTTTTATTGTAATTATTCATCTATTGAAGGTGAAGGCATGTTGTAATGTTCTGCCCTTTATATGCAGATTTGAGACTGAAATTCTTTCAGGAAATTGAAAAGAAAAAATTAAATTTTAATATTTCATCTGATGAGGAAAAATTTATTTCCCTTCAGAAGACTGTTTTTATTATGTTGTCAAAATAAGTAGAAGGAACACTTTTTTATATTCGTAATAATAATAAGAATGGTTTTTTTTAATGTTATGTAAGATTTGTTTTAAATATTATATAGTCTCTCGTAATGTCTATTTAATCAATGGCACTTGCATATGTTCTATTTGTATTTATTATAGTCTTTTTAGTTATTTTATGTTGTAAAATACATGTGTTGAGACTTTAATAAAATATTGAATCTGAATCTGTATTTTACACAAATCCAATAATTGCACCCCTATTGTCACATGACCACGATCGATTCTAATTAAAATGGCACTAGGATCATTCCTATCAAAGAAGCACAGATTTTACGTGAATAACAAACCAATGAGTATCTACTATACCACTGCACATACTGCCCCAAACGGGTTTCTGTCTTCTGTGCAGTGGTTTCTGTAAACGGTGATTGGTTCATACTTACAATATACAGTGTTTCCGCGGGAAAAACTAGCATACGCCATTGTTGATATGTATAGCAACGCAACCACGTGTGTTATTTGACGCTTGTACAGGATTATTTGTGTGCAACGTGTTTACAAAAAACAGGATAACAGTAAACACCTACAATGGCCGGGAACTGCAATTACATGCCACAATTTACAAGCGAACTGCACTAGAAAAACAATAATGAAAACAAGAGACAAACATAAATAAAAATATGAATTCGGAATAGCGTCCGGTTTGCTGATTTTTATTTTACATGCTGTCGTTCTGGGGGTAATTATTTACGATGTTTTGTGAAACTGATACAAAAGTATCGTGCAGTTCAACTTTTAAATTCTCGTTCCTTGTAATAATAATTCTCCTACGTATGTATACAGCACCGTTTGAAGTCACGCCTCTTTAAAAGGGTCGATGCTATGGCACATATTGTAGCACCTGACCATATTGTCGCTGCCGACAATATGTGTAGACCTTATTGGCACGTATTGTCACCGGCGACAATATGTGCAAGGCATTAACCTATATTGTCGCCGGCGACAATATGTGCCGGTATTGTCAATGCCAAAAAATGTCATTGCAGGTGTCAACATGTGCCGTATATATCGGCACATATTGTCGTCACTAAAAATAATTTATGAAATATAGAAGTATCTGTACCAAAACAAATCATGCTCTTTTTCATGCTAAAGTTACGCTCGGTGTTGAAGCTATTTTTATTATGTTAATCGTGTTAAACAAGTTTTAATCTGCACTTTTGTTGAAATAGACTTGTGCAGGTATCTTGAAAGCAAAACAAGCGATTTATTCAGTTTCAATATTTTTAGGGCTATATGATAATACTTTTAAAACTAAATTTCACATGTGCCGTCAACTTTGTGCGCTGCGCCATAATTTTGTTTATTCCTCTGTTACATGTATAAAGGGTTTGTTCATGTGCATGCTGTCAACCAATTAGGGTAAAAAAGCATTATTCAAGATTAATAGTATTCATTCATGACTAATGCTATATCATTATACCTAATGTATCCCATTGCCCAAGTTGTTCCTTACCATTTGCCAGATTTTTTTTTCAGTTGTTCAGTTAAAACCTTTAAGATGCATTTCCAATAGGATTTAATTACGATTAAGTTTTAGCACAAAAAGTAACAACACTTGGTCATCACCTCATAAAAAAACAGAAACATTCAAGCAAAGTTTGAACAAATCTACTAAGCGGTTCTCTAAAGGATCTGTTTTATGCATTTGTAGGACAGTCCAATGCTGAACCAACTTTCCATGGCCAGCAGCCTGCAATTTGGAATAAATTTACGCTGCAAAATTAACAGTACTTTAGCATATTATATGAATCATTGCCACGTTTTGGTCCATTCAGCCGATACCTAGAAGAAAATCTGAATATGCATATCTTGCGCTATTTTCAATATGGTAAAAGCACCAGTTTTATTTAAATCGGTGTAGCGATTCTCTTGAAGATAGAAAAGAAAAAGTTACGACGCAAACTAAATCTATACAGCAATCCTCTTGAACATCATTAAACGAAAAACTTACGATGGACGCACTCTGATTTGTAATGCTCGTCCTGACAAAGCCAGTCAGTCGAGCTTACAGAGGCAGACTTCTCAAAATAATAATATCATCAGACTATATCGAAATGAAGTTTCTATTATGGATAGAAAAGCACCAGAGATAATTATCGGGAAAACTTGGATTTGACGTGAATTAGATTCGAGCTTAATTTAAAGAATTAAAACTTTAGAACGACCGTTTCGAGTCATGGACAGATAGGAATAATTTAACGTACACAGATAAAAAGTGACAACGATGCTATGTAATTCGAAGGAAAGCTTAGAAATTAATGAGGAAAAGAAGAAACATAAAGCTAAATAACAAAAACAACAACGGTAGAGAAACAACATACATGTTTGGGTAAGGGCGAAAAAAACTGACCAATAGGGATAAAGGTAATTCGATAAAGGACTTAGATTGATTAAATTATTCCATTACAATTTCACTAATTTCTATGATGATCTTTCTGCATGAAACTTACAGATATTGCGAGAAAAATAACTTAAAAACCTTTAAAGCGGGACGCATGTTCATCTGAGCATTTTTGGGACGGGTCTTTAGCATACATCGTGTTAATCTGTGGATATGTGTGAAAAGGAAGTTCTTAAACCCCAAGTAGCTTTATTTGGTACCATTAAATATGTCGATGTTTGTTTTTTTTTTCTTACGTAGCGGGCATAATATTCTTTATATTCAACTACTACTATTATTTTAAAAGTTCTCTTCAAATCTCAATTTCCGTGGAAGCACAAGCTATTTCATTTTAAAACACTCAGTATCATTTCATAGCAGTTGCAAATCAACATTATTTTGAAGGCACGGACCAAATTTTAGAAACAAAATTCCTGACCCCAATTTTTGCCCAAAAAATTTTCTGACAAGCACCTTGGTTGGAAAAAATAATGTGGCTGTGACTTTGTCCATTAGAAAAAAGCCTGGCTCAACAAAATTTTCTAGCATAGGGTACAGCGACAACAATCTGGCCCACGAAGCCACGAAGCGGATATAAAAAATTTCCCGGTCCTGGGAAAAATCCCAGCCTCCCCCTCCCCTCCCCCTGAAAATCAAATGGTCCGTGTCTAAGTAATATATAGTACAAGTTCTTTTAAAACTGGCGACAATATGTGCCGAAAATGTGCTACACGTATTGTCGCCGGCGACAATATGTGTAGGCGACATATGTGCAGGGCTACAATATGTGCCGATAGTATGCATATATTGACTCCGGCGACAATATGTGCAGGGGCGACAATATGTGCTGTAACAGTCGATACGTTTATCTGTGCATTACTATAACCGATCTGTTGTAATCGTAATCGTTATTTCAAAAGGTATAATTAATGGATTATCAATGTGTATTTCAATTATTTTATTTATCAAGACAAATAAATGTGATAAATTATATATAAGTCACCTAAATGCTGTTATAATAGAAAAGAATCTCGTGGAAACGTTACACAGAAGACAAAAAAAATCATCAGCTAAAGAGCTAACATTATGGTCTCAGTCTTGTAAATGTTTTGTAGTGCTATTCTTTGTTAAAATGCACATTTTTGAAAAATTCTAAAAAATAAACTATGGCTTCAAATCAAATTCCATTAATAAACCATGCATTATGTTGCTTTTAAGATTCAAATCATCCGAAAAAAAGTATACCTTGCCACGAAGATTGGAAAGCTATTGAGCTTTGAAGTGGAGGGGTGCAACTTTCACTTTCAGTTTTGAACTTTCCCGCAAATTCACCACACATAGTAAATTGAGGATTACATCTCCTACCTCATGCTGAATTTTTGAAAATACTGCAAATTTTTAAAGCATGATGATGTTCTTTTTGAAAGAAAAGCCTTTTTGTTTCATTCAAATTTAGGTTGAGACAGGAAGAAAAAATAAGAACTAGTTTATTTTTATTTCCCACCATATTTTGACATGCACCGGAAATCTGGATTCCATTTACAAGACTGGTACCTATAAAAAAAATTTTCGAATCCAAATGTCGCGAAAAAAATTCTGC
>MJUU01008144.1:13724-40249 GCA_002080025.1 Modiolus philippinarum
CCCCCTGAAAATCAAATGGTCCGTGTCTAAGTAATATATAGTACAAGTTCTTTTAAAATTGGCGACAATATGTGCCGAAAATATGCTACACGTATTGTCGCCGGCGACAATATATGTGTAGGCGACATATGTGCAGGGCTACAATATGTGCCGATAGTATGCATATATTGACTCCGGCGACAATATGTGCAGGGGCGACAATATGTGCCATAACAGTCGATACGTTTATCTGTGCATTACTATAACCGATCTGTTGTAATCGTAATCGTTATTTCAAAAGGTATAATTAATGGATTATCAATGTGTATTTCAATTATTTTATTTATCAAGACAAATAAATGTGATAAATTATATATAAGTCACCTAAATGCTGTTTTAATAGAAAAGAATCTCGTGGAAACGTTACACAGAAGACAAAAAATCATCAGCTAAAGAGCTAACATTATGAGTTAAGCTACAAGTTGAAATGTTGCGGCTTCGCTTTACCGTAATAGGGATTTCTACTGGTAGCTTAACTCACGATGTTAGCTCTATAACCGATGATACATTAATTTTATCCAAACGGGTTTTTAATTTTAGAAAGTGAAATTGTAACGGTTGATTTCTGCCGCTGTGAAATATTTTCCGAAATCATGAATAAGTGAAATTGTAACGGTTTATTTCTGCAGCCGTGAAATACTTCCGACAACATGAATAAACGCAGTAGGGTCACATGTATTCATTGTGAGTTTGACATTATCATTGACCACGTTTTTGCATTTCTGTCAGATTTTTGGACTGCTCTTGTTTTATCTATTGAAAGCATTATAATTCTTTTACCCACGAATTCCCAGATTTTATTTGATAAATTTATTTTATACATCTTTGATAGGAGCATTCTGACAAAATTTCATCAAATCTTATTTAACACATCCGTTCAAAGATAAACATTGCTTAGATAATCCGGTGTCAATTTCCACAAAATTTTGATTACTTATATCCCAAAAACAAGATCAAATAACTTCCTTTTCAGTTTTCTGACGTCAAAATAACATTTATTTAAATCCTATTCATTTTCAAATTGACCAGCAAACATCCTTTATCACGGTCGATTAGTAATATTATGCATATTATTAATTAGTAGGGTGCCCAAGGTCCAAAAGGACGCTTAGTTTTCGAGTTTGGGTTAACGGAATCACACACGGCCAATTTTTGTTTTAAATGATAAATGATTTAATTTCAAATTTTTAGATGTCGTAGAAAGTCCCTGCATGTGGTCACGATTTCTCTAATTTCTCCCATTTTAAGGGTACACTAAAACAGTGTTTGGGATATGGTATCTTTAAAGTTATAGAAAATAGTAGTACTCTCTTGTATACTAAAAAAAGCTACTTACGGTAAAGTCAAGACCTGAAATATTTATTTGAATCATAGAATGCAAGTTATTTTTTACTGATTTTTGTAATTTATCTGTATTAATGTCGGGGTAAATTTTAGTTTAAATTAACGACATTTTCATTGAATGCGAAATAACTATGCTTTATTTCTGAAATTTTCTAACTTTAACGAAAGTACATATACGAAATGTACCTATGCTCTAAAAATCATGGATGTAATGTCCACCGTTAAAGAGCAATCAACAAATAAAAAGCCAAAATTTGCGTTAAACTTTGCGTCAAATTTTAGTCGATATGAAGACCATGCCAATTGGTCGTGTTCTTTTGAGTGTACAAAGAGAGATAACTCTTATCATTTCTTGTCAAATTTACTTGACAAGCCAAAGTCTAGTTAAATAGCGGCAATCTAGTGACAATTTTACGTTGCTTGTGTTTTGATTTTCCAAGCACATGTATTTGTTTTCATGTTTATAATCACTTTTCCATATCATTTCAGATAGGGTTTAGTTTCATTGGGAACGGTCGGAAGATTTATATCAGTGTGTGTTTTTGGGGAAAATTGACTTATTTATACCAATAACAAAAGTGCGATTTATTTCGCCTAAACTTATTTTCTAGCAGTTGGTTTTAAAATTAAATTCAAGCTTTCTTTTAAAGATTAAACCTATAAAAGTCAGAAATGCGCAGTTCTTTATATCCGTGTGAACCCCTCATATCACGGAAGTGCAAATATTCAATTGACAGGCCTTTAAAACAAAATGCCAACTTTGTAACTTGTTGAATAAAGACAACAGACAAATCATAATAAAAGGTAAAACTAAAGAACTACTCCAATAAAATTAACAATAATATTCAAATTTCGTTTCAGTTTTATCTGTGAAATGAAGCTCATTTTAAAATTCATCAAAATTTTCAAAATTTTAGGAGCTGACCTTTGACCCCATCTTGAATAAAATATGACCATAGCAAATAACTACGCCACCGTCATTTCGGTGCGCCATGGTATCCTTTTTCCACAGTTGTGTGTTATTCCGTTAACCCAAAATCGGAAAAATCGTCTCTTGGGCATCCTACTAAATAGGAAAGAGTAATTTTTCTTGCTCATCTTATCTTTACTAGAAGTAGTTTCATCAATGAGTCGACTTATAACACATTTATCTGTCTCAAGCGAGTTTTTGCTATAAAACCATGGAAATCAATATAGTTACAAAAATGTCACATTAGGTAAAATCAGGGGTATTTAATTTATAAGAGAGCGCCACGTGACAACATCCCTTTTCGATGAATTATCTCTCTTTATAAAGCTGAACTTAGAGAGTAAATCTCAGAATAAATGCTCATACCATCTGCGTCGTTTTTCTAAAAGTACTGTATTTTGTACTCCTTATTGTCGTAGGAATTTTAAAACAGGGAAAAATTAAGTCTGTATCACTGCAAAGCTTCGAATAATACATTTCCTTTTTTATTTGGTCACAAATTTTCATGAGTAGGTTTAAAAAAGACAATTGATGATGAACCTGTGTCATTGGATGCCCGGCTTCAAATTTGCTGGTATGTATTTTCCGTTAACTATAGTTCACTCGACGGTATTGCAGTAGTTTATCAATAAAAATAGCAAGTTTATATCAGACAAAATTGGTCGGAAATTTTCATAATAAGAAATCAATAGCTTCAGAATTAATAGAACATGTGAAAGCAAGTGCAGAATCTTGCTAGATGCGGAGAAATTGAGGTGTATTATTCGAGAATTTTACAAGGCTTTAATTACACATGGCCGACAGGCAAAAGTTCATAAAAACGGACGATATGCAAATTAGTAAAATGGCTCTGATTCTGCCAATATGTGTACCCATCAAGACATAGTCCCGAAGGTATTCATAAACCCATTAGCCAGTACTGTAGTTCTTGCCCGAAAACCGATTCAATTTGGAAACTTGCAATATATGAATTTAAAAAAAAATGTTTAAAACTTAGGAGTACCTCCCTCGTGTACAGTTCTGTCCTTACCTGATTTTAATCATTCTGTCAGCTTTTACACATATTTTGGTTTAAGGATTTCCAGATGTTTTGACTTGATCTCCATTGAAGGATCTTAAGTTGTCGAAATGCCCGTATGCAGAATCTAAATCACAAAGGAACTTCAGTATTTTGTTATGTAAAATATTGGAAAGAAACCGAAAGTGGTATTTGATACTGCCAGACCGTGATGAGATTTATATTTTAACTCTGGCATCTTTTTTTAATCAAGATCTACGGCTTTGTACGACCTTGTCATGGTGAGGATTATATGTATTATTATATATAATCGAACTAAACACTATCGGACAAATAAGATGACCAGTGATACTGGTGATAGCAATTCATAACAATTGAGTTGTAAATATTTTATTTCTACCGAAAAATTTTCGGATTTTTTGGGATAATAGCTGCAGTTGCAAATTCCAGTGTATTTGGCTGTGTAAAATATATATGACAAACATGCTCTAAATTTGTTTAAAGTTAAAACGATTACCAAGATCACCAACAGAATAGATTTTTATAAAGATAATATTATATTGAGTCATCTCCTAAACTGTAAAAAAAATATGTGTTTGTACCTGTTGACAAGGCTTCCAACAACGCTGCTATCGTGTGAAAGAAATACTATGTCGACGTCCAACAAAACGAACTAGACAAATCAGACACTTTCAAACGTATCAATTGGGACGAAAAAACGTTAACCAAACAACATTATAAGGAAACAGAAATGCTTAAAGTTCCACTAAAGATAACACCTTACCTACTATGTACTGGGTTCCTATGCTTAACAAAAATTCCTTCAAGCATCGTTTTATTTTGGCTTTTAGTAAATGTTCTACCTCTAAATTATCAATCCATTTAACTAGTTCACTTACTTGCAGAAAGGAGTTGGTTATCAAATACTGTGAAAAAAAACATACCCAAACTCTGGTGTAAATTACCTTTTGAGTGAAAAAAATTCTATTGAAGTTTGAAATAAACTACAAACTATTCAAAGACCAGTTTCATCCGTTGACAGTTATGATTTTTCCACACTTTATACAACCCTTCCATATAATTTGATTAAATCCAAATTAGGACAACTTATTAAATTGTCCTTTAAATTTTCTGGTTTGCAGTTCATTTGTTCTGACAAAAAAAACAAGTATTCTTGTCTAATATTACCAACAGTAATAATTGCTCATGGACATGTGATGATATGATTACTGCACTCAATCTCTTGATGGACAACATTTCTGTTCGTTTTGGCAATACTATTTATCAACGGGTCATAGGTATTCCCATGGGTACAAATTGTGCAACTCTCATTGCAGATTTTTTCTGTTCCGTTACGAACGAGACGAACAGACGGAACCATACCAAACAGTGATAACCTTATTTCTTTATTCAACACAGCAGGTATATTGACGATATCCTTACTATTGACAATCCCCAGTTTTTAGATTATGTAGACATCTGTTACGGCACATATTGTCGCCCCTGCACATATTGTCGACTAAGCATATTGTCGCCGCCCGCGAAAATATGCGTAGAAAAAAGAAGGGAAACGGGGAATGTGTCAAAGCCACCATAAGATCTTCAATGAACGGTGAGAAAACCACACACCAAATGACAGGTCGGAGTCGGTGGCACATATTGTCGCCAGTTTTAAAAGAACTAGTACTATATATTACTTAGGTAACGACCATTTGATTTTCGGGGGACTGGGATTTTTACCAGAGCCGGGAAAATCTTTTGGCCCGCTTCGTGAGCCAGATTATTTTTTTCGCTGTACGCTATGCTAGGAAATTTTGTTGAGCCAAGCTCAGTTATTTTTTTTCAACCAAGGTGGTGGTCAGAAAATTTTTTGGACAAAAATTGGGGCCAGAAATTTTGTTTCTAAAATTTGGACCGCGCCTTAAAAACAATGATGATTTACAAGTGCTCTTCTGAGTTTTTTAAAATGAAAAAGCTTGTGCTTCCACGGAAATTGAGATTTGAAGAGATTTTTAAAATAATAGTAGTAGTTGAATATAAAGAATATTATGCCCGCTACGTAAGAGATAAAAAAAAACACAAACATATTGAATGGTACCAAATGAAGCTGCTTCGGGCTATGGCAAGGGAAATTAACCAAAACTTAGGTAAACCAGGATTATCGCCGGAAAACCTGGTTTACGGGGTCGGTAACACTGGTTTAGCAGAGCAAACCCTCATTACCGACCGGTAATGGGGGTTTCCGACTTAAAAACATGTTAACCTCAGCTTCCTTTGAGTTTTTATTGCTAAACCTACTTTACCGGCCGGTAAAGTAGGTTTTTAGCGCTAATTTCAACAAAACCTCGGAAAACCAGGTTTATCGATCGGTAATCCTGGTTTACCTACAAAAAATCCCCCTTAACCGAACGGTAATCGAAATTTCCAAAATTAAATGCATGTTAACCTCCGCTTCCTATCAGTTTTCATTGCTAAACCTACTTTACAGGTCGGTAAAGTAGGTTTTACAGCGCAGAATTAACCAAAAGTAGGAAAACCAGGTTTATCGATAGGTAATCCTGGTTTACCTACCAAAACCTAAATTACCGGTTGGCTTATATGTTTGGCGGACGAATTTTGGATGTAACCAACAAAAGAAAATAGATTTAGTATTGAAATTATTATTTGGTTATTTATAAATAAATAAATAAATAGATGAATATTTAATATATTCTAATACTTGAAATTCATTTGAATTATAGAAAATAAACCTAATCATTTGATATCACGATTTTTTTAAATATTAAAAATCAGTTTTAATTATTTATATAAATAAACAATAAAATGGCATGGAATAAATGCATAAAAGAGCATTAAACATTTCCCAAATTAAAGAAAAATATGACTTACCTTTTTATAATGAAAATGCGTTTTATTATTAAAAATGTATTTCCTAATTTTTAAAATCATTACTTAATATCTATTTTTTTTTTCAATAATATTTTTAAACTATATTTTTCTAATTTTGATAAATAGACAGAAAGTCATCAAGATAATTATAAATATCAAAATAAAATTTTCCATTCTCTTATCCACAAGTGTATTTTTAATTAGTTACATCCAAAGTTCTTTAGCCAATCATATTAATTAGCCATCCGGTAATTGAGGTTTTGGACGGTAAACCAGGATTACCTACCGATAAACCTGGTTTCCTACTTTTGGTTAATTCCGCGCTGTAAAACCTACTTTACCGACCAGTACAGTAGGTTTAGCAATAAAAACTCATAGGAAGCGGAGGTTAACATGTATTTTATTTCGGAGACCCCCATTACGGTAATGGGGGTTTTGAAGGTAAACCAGGATTACCAGTCGATAAACCTGGTTTACCGAAGTAAAATTATGTGCTGTAAAACCTACTTTACCACTCGGTAATGTAGGTTTACCAATAAAAACTCATAGGAAGCGAAGGTTAGCATGTATTTAATTACGGAAACGATAAAAGGGGTTTTCTATGCTAAACCAGGATTACCGATCCGGTAAACCGGGTTTTCAGGCGATAATCCTGGTTTACCTAAGTTCTGGTTAATTCCACGTGCTTAAGAACTTTCTTTTCACACATATCTACAGATCAACACGGTGTGTGCTAACGACCCAACCCAAAAATGCTCAGATGAATGTGCTTCCGCTTTAAAGGTTTTTAATCTGTTTTTCTCGCAATATCTGTAATTTTCATGAAGAAAGATCATCATATAAAATTGTGAAAATGTGATGGAATTAGGCACGCTTGAAAACTTTAAAAATCTAAGTCCTTTCTCGAATTACCTTTACCCTATTGGTCAGTTTTTTTTGTCGACCTTACCCAAACATGTATGTTTACTCCATATCCTTTCGTAAAATGTTGTTTCTCTACCGTTGTTGTTTTTGTTATTTAGCTTTATGTTTCTTCTTTTACTCATTAATTTCTAAGCTTTCCTTCCTATTACATAGCATCGTTGTCACTTTTTATCTGTGTACGTTAAATTATTCCTATTTGTCCATGACTCGAAACGGTCGTTCTAAAGTTTTAATTCTTTAGATTAAGCTCGAATCTAATTCACGTCAAATCCAGCTTTTACCGATAGTTATCTCTGGTGCTTTTCTATCCATAATAGAAACTTCATTTCGATATTTTCTGATGATATTATTATTTTGAGAAGTCTTCCTCTGTAAGCTCGACTGACTGGCTTTGTCAGGACGAGCATTACAAATCAGAGTGCGTCCATCGTAAGTTTTCGTTTAGTGATGTTTAGTGATAGATTCAGTTTGCGTCGTAACTTTTTCATTTCTATCTTCAAGAGAATCGCTACACCGATTTAAATAAAACTGGTGCTTTTACCATATTGAAAATAGCGCAAGATATGCATATTCAGATTTTCTTCTAGATATCGGCTGAATGGACCAAAACGTGGCAATGGTTCATATAATATGCTAAACAAGTGCTTTTAATTTTGCAGCGTAAATTTATTCAAAATTGCAGGCAGCTGGCCATGGAAAGTTGGTTCAGCATTGGACTGTCTTACAAATGCATAGACAGATCCTTTAGAGAACCGCTTTTTTTTTAGGTGATGACCAAGTGTTGTTAGTTTTTGTGCTAAAACTTAATCGTAATTGAATTCTATAGGAAATGCATCTTAAAGGATTTAATTGAACAACTGAACAAAACAAAAAACAACAAAAACAACAAAAACAAAAACAAAAAAAAACAACAAAAAAACCGAAAGAAATAAACCACAAAATCTGGCAAAGGGTAAAGAAGCATCATGTATCAATGTAAGGAACAACTTGAGCAATGGATTACATTAGGTATGATAATATAGCATTAGTCATGATTGAATACTATTAATCTTGAATAATGCTTTTTTAACCCTAATTTGTTGACAGCATTTACATGAACAAAAACAAACAATTAAGCAATAAAACCTTTATACATGTAACAGTAGAATAAAAAAAATTATGACGCAGCGCACAAAGTTGACGGCACATGTGAAATTTAGTTTTAGCCCTAAAAATATTGAAACTAAATATATCACTTGTTTTGCTTTCAAGTTACTTGCATTAGTATTTTATCTGGAGCTTCATAACTTTACATAAACAAATGAAGGGATGTGGAGTAAATGTACATGGGACAAAATCCCTATAAATACGTGGTAAGATTAAGCAAATAGAACAACGCTCTGATTGTTGTTCTTCATCTTGAAGACGCATCTACATACAAAATATTATTCCTCTAAGAGTTGTAGTATCCCAGATCTGGACTCTTACAGAAACTTTAACCTGAGTCACTCAAGCATGAAATGTAAGTAAGATCCACCTATTTTATATCCCAATCTCAAGTACTATTCAAGATGCATCCATGGACAAAACCTTGTCCATCTATGACTTGTTATTCAAAAGATATATGGTCTTAAGTTTGAACGGACGGACAAACGGACTAACGGACGAACGGGCGAAACGCTATATCCCCTCCCCAACTTCGTTTGGCGAAAATAAAGCTTTAGCTAACAATGACTCAAAACACTGCCCTTTTCTGGATCTAACTATCATTATGATGATTTTGACTTCACCATTACTAATTTTTTACTAAGATTGTGGTCATGGAGTTACAAAAAAAAATGTAGTAGTCTACCTGTATTGGGTTTTATTCGTACAGTATGTTTATGATACTACAGGGAAACGGGACAGATAAAGGGGAGGTTTGGGCACCCATAAACCGGTAAAACCCTACCACTGGCTTTTGCTACTGCCGGTGTTAGATTGAATTTTGACCCCGTTGAAAATTGACCTATTGGTCGTTTTTCAACATTGAAAATTGACCCAAAAGCCATTGAATTTTGACAATTCCGTTGAATTCTGGCCTTTATCATAAAATACTGACCTGGAAGCGGGCCATTTTTCAACGCTTTAAAAATTATATGTTAACAGTCAAAACACTATGTAAACTACGGTATATATATATATTAACTCACTTCTTCAGAAATAATAAATTTAAATGAATTTGTATATGAATAAATCAACGAAATATAAATTGCAAGTTCTTAGTATTTTTTTAGTAGTCTTGTACTTTCCTAATGCCCATTCATCCACCTGTAACAAAGTAAACGTTCTTATATATCTTTTGAATCACATGAGATTTTGTCCACAGGTGGGCTTACCTCGACCTACATGTCATGCATGAGTGACTCAGATTTAAGCTTTTGTTAAGGTCCTGATCTGATACTAGAACAGATAAATGAATAATATTTCGTCAGTAGATGCGTCTTTCGGACAGCCGTTAGGTTTCTGATAAAAATTATGACACTTTGACCTACATTTCAAGCTTGGGTGATTCAGGTTAATGGTTTTTTAACTCACCTGTCTATGCCAGGGTGAGCTTTTGCCACCACTTGGCGCCCAGCGTCCGTCGTCCGTCCGTCGTAAATTTTTCATTTAAAGATCTTCTCCTCTGAAACCACTGGGCCAATTGGAACCAAACTTGGGACCTAAAGTCCTTGGATGGGACATTTTAAAAATGTATCTAATAAAAGGAAGACAGGAGTCAGTTTTGGGTTTTGTGGCCCCAATTACCCCCAAAAAGGGCCAATTTGGGTGTTTGCTTACATTTGGCTGTAGAATATTTATTATTTATTGGATTCTGATGGGGTTTCTTTCATTGTGCTCCTGAGGAAATTTCCAATCATGAGTATGTCAACGGATTTCACATAGCATGTACTGTTCCGAAGATAGATGGGGCCCAAACGGAGCGAATCTAAAAAAAATTTTTTTTTAATTTTTAACCCGATTTTGATGCAGTTTTTTCAATGGATTGCTTATTAACAATTAACAGAGCACTCAATTATTAGATTTTGGGTAACTTGTTTCCGTTCCCAGCAATACGGGGCCGAACGGGGTCAAAATTGCAAATCTGCAGATTAACCTAAAATTTTTATTTTCTATCCGTTTTCGTTGGGATTTTTTTTCTTTGGATTCCTCTTGATATAAGCTTTTGGTATTATTTCAACAGATTTGGCGTAGCTCTTACACTTTCCGAGCTATAAGGGGTCAAAGGGCAAAAATTGCAATTGTCAAAATGTTTAAAATTCTTTTTTTAATTAGATTTTAATGGGGTTTGTTTCTTTGGATGACTCTTATCGTAAAGTTTAAGTAGTATGTTGACCAATTAGACATACCTCTTATCATTTCGGATATACATAAGGAATCATAAGGGCTAATTTTTATTTTCCCTATTTTGTGTCCAGCTAATAATGGGTTAAGCTCCTTATTGTGTCCATCTAATTATTGTGTCAAGCTGTTTAGTATGTCCACACTCACTTAAATTACACTTGTTCTAAATTTAGTGGTCGACATGCTGCGGTCGTATCATGCTGCGCTCAGCATAGCCCTTTATTCTTCAATGTGCCAAAAATGGCTCTTCTGTATTTTGAGAAACCCCTTGTGTTCAAGTCCAGATCTTAGATACTAGAGCAAGTAGAATTTGTCAGTGGATGTGTCTTGGATATTCTCGAGGTTCATGAACAAATAAGTCACTTTGACCTATATTTTATGCATATATTACACAGGAAAAGTTAGAGTTGAAGTCCAGATCTGAGATACTAGAGCAGGTAGAGGAAAAGTCTTTTTCAGTGGAAGCATTTTGGAATGTCATAAGGTTCCTGATAAGAATTAGGTCACATAGACCTACATTTCATGCATTAGTAGCTCAGGTTAAAGTTTGTCTCTGGTTTACAATACAAATATCTTCAGGTATGCTTTCAGCTGTTGATTGTTTAGTAGTCCAAAACAGACTTATTCGAACAAAAAAAATCGCGATGGCATTAGCTGTCGTTTCTGACTGGTCCCTTAAATTGTTAATAAAGCATTTGACATGCTGAATCCCCCGTTTCTACGCCACTTTTATTATTTAAATAAGTTAAAAACTGTTATTTTATACAAAACGTGAAAACTGGTGCATAAAATCGTTCAAAAATACACAAGAAAAGTTGACGGGTGTTCCATGGAATAGTTGTGTCGCCTGCGATTCAGAAAAGCAACTTTTGGCGCAGTGATGAAAAACATATACTGCATTTGTTTAGCTTATCAAGTATATTTTTGAAGGACTTCAATAATTAGTATAAACAAATGAACTATGTTGTTTGGCGAACCTATAAAATCTGTTAAAACAAAATATTAAGTATGATGTGCAAAACCAGATCTGATAAACAACATATACTGGAAGTTTGGTTAGAATCTGACTTAAAGTTATGATGAAAGTGTGAATTTGTAAACCTGACAAATTTTTAAGTTCCAATGGAACAAATATTATAAACATTGGCATGATATTTCTTCCTTTTGGAACAAGTATTATATAACATTTATTCCGTTAGGAACAAATATTATACTATTTGTTCCATTGGAACAAATCTTATGTAATATTTTGTCATTTGGAACAAATATTACGGTGGAACTTATATTCTGTTACAAATTAACAAACCAGATTAACAAATGAGCTATTCCGTGAACCTCTAAAATCTGTAAATCCAAAATTCTTAGTATCAGGTGCATAACTTCACTAAGTGAGCGACTCACCCTGAGTGCTTGGTTAGATTCGGACCAGCAGTCTTGAAGGAGTTATAGAATCAGACCAGCAGTCTTGAAGGAGTTGCGAATACAAAAAAAATGAATAAAAGAAAACGACAGACGACAGGGCGACCAGGACGACTACGTAAGACAACGGATATAATAATCCTATATGAATGAAAAAGAAAGGAAATGGGGTAAATGTCAAGGAGACAACATCCCATATCCAGGTTAAAACGACCCAAAACAAAGCATCTATGTGTTGACTCTTCTAACAGCCCAGAGGCTCTAAAGAGCCTGTATCGCTCACCTGCACCATGCCCGATGAAAACAGTCAATACAACCTTCAAATGTGAAAGAGTCTCATTTTCAGACTATGTTAAGAAACGTTTATGTAAAAGGATCAAATGTTAAATTGTTTTCCCTACTGGCTGCCATCTTAAATGATGAGCGGATCTGCACTTCTGCAGAACATAATTTGAAATTTAAATAGTTGTATAATGTAAAGTTCATCTCAAACTGACATAAATGGTTTTAGAAGAGATTATTTTTGAAAACAGTCCAATATTCAAGTTTTGTTTCCCCAATGGTGTCCATCTTGGATAATAGAGTAGACCTGCAGGACACCTAGTTTGAAGGAAACCATCTATGATACATTGTGATTTGTGAATAAGTTTGGGTCGAACTTTGAATGTGCTTTCTAAAGAGTTCAATGTTAAACAATGGCGGCCATTTTGGATGACAATACTGAAGTCAGATCTGAAATTCGTAATAATATTTCATGCAAAGTGTTGTTCAAATCCATTCAGATGTTCTCAAGAAAAGGTTCTTTAAAGGAAAAGATTGACGGAGCACAGACAGTAGCCAAGTAAGCTTACTATATGAAACCTGACCCGCTGGTCATTTTTCAACGTTGGATATTGACCTACCTGTAGTTATTGTTTAATGTAGAAAACCGACCATGTATACCGATGGTCTTTTTTACCCGCGTCACCAACGATGACTGCAGGTCTAGGAGCCGCTCGACTCATTCCGTCACGCTTTGGGGCTACCAATTGCAAGTTTATGCAATCTGAAACTCAGACACCTTTACCCAGATACTTCTGAAACTTTGCACAGTTGTTCTGAACACATTGAAGATGTGCACCTCCCCTTTTAGTGTGGTTTGAAATAAAAATTGTCAAATTTATCCATTGTTGAACTTAGTCATTTTTTCATCAAATTTTAACATTATGGTACTGAGTTTGTGTTATCTGCAACTCTGACACCTCATACATGATGCTTTTGAAACTTTGCACAGTTGTTTTGGGCACATTGAAGATATGAACTGCCGCTTTTGGACAGATTCGAATAAAATATGTTGAATTTATCCATTTTTGAACTTAGTCATTTTTTCATTATAATTTTAATATTACGGTACTGAGTTTGAGTAATCTGAAACTCTGACACCTTAAACCTGATACTTTTGAAACTTTGAACAGTTGTTCTGGACACATTAAAGATGTGCATCCCCCCCCCCTTTTGGACAGATTTGAATAAAAAATGTCGAATATATCCATTATCGAACTTGATCCTTTATTTAATCATATCATACCATATCATGGTACTCAGTTTGTGTCCACAGAGGCGTTGCACAGTTTTGTACACACGGATCGTGGGCAGTTATGCTTGTATTGTATTTTTGCATTGTTTCATATATTTTCTCATAAAGGTTTTTTTTTTTTTTTTTTTTTTTTTTTTTTTTGTCTAGGGTTGAACTTTCACTGTAATAGTATATCAATTATAACTTGCATTTGAAGAATGTTTTGGTAATAAGTAGGTGAATACATGTCTGAATTTTTTATTTGGGACACGTATAAAAAAAACACTTTCTCAGTTGAGAGCAGGTCCAGACATGAATTTTTTCTGTCAACTTTCAGTAATGATAATTGATCCGACGGTCATTTTTAGACGATGAATATTATCGACCCAATGTGGTCATTTTTCGATGTTGTAAACCGACCATGTAGGTTATTTGTTTACTTAGTAGTGTTTTTCATCGTTAAATTACACATTTTTGGAAAATTCTATAAAAAAAAGACATAAATTAAGGCTTCCATTCAAATTTTATTCATATACCATGCATTATGTTGTTTTAAAATTGCAGATCATTACAATAAATGTATACCTTGCTACGACGATTGGAAAGATAAGCTTTGAAGTGGATTATTGCAATTGTCACTTTCAGTTTGAAATTTCCCGCTGACCCACCACACATTGTACGCAGGGGAGAAAAGTCTTACCAATATTAATCAAAACTTTGTTTTTCATTACGTTGACTAAATAGAATTGACGAAATAATAAAAAATAATAATGAAAAAAACTTTTTTTATACATTTATATTATTTTCTAAAGCTTGGTTTTTACACAAGGTGACTAAGTAAAGAGGTGTCAAAATAATTGTATCTTATTATATTAGAAGAGAGCTAAAGTAACAGTATATAAACATGAAGCTGTTGTATTTGTCAATTTTCCAAGCACAGTCAATTGCCCTAGAGTACTAGTGGTGGTCAACCATGTGGATCACCAGACCTCCATTACTCTTGACTGGGGAAGAAAATAAATATAGAATGAAAGACAAATTACCGACCTACATTTGAATTTTTAAGCTCCAACATATTTTATAGACTTCCTATATAACCATTTCAGTAAAATTCCATCCAATTTGGAGCATTTTAATTATGCCTGCAATGTTTGGTTTCATGGGATTGACGGCCATTTTGATAAATCTGAAAAATACCTTAAAGCATCGAGCTTGGGAATAGGATCTTCATTCCTGTAAAGTCTTGTTAAGATTATGTAAATGTTCACCGAAAATTTGGTCGTAGAATGTTACAGCAAGAAGAAGAAGACGGAGCAGGGTAACATTCAACAATGACAAAGCAATAACTGTCTTTGGATGCAAACACAAAAGTCTCCCAAATAAACTCTAATATCAGAGCTCGAAGTGTAAATAAGACATCTGTATGTCCTACTCAACCCTTCTGTATTGCTTCACAAAGATTGAAACGCTTCCACTTTCCTACATGTTTACCTTTTTATAAGTAACATACATTTTTTATGACATTTTAAACCTGGAAGATCTTATGGTGGCTTTGAGTTGTTGTTGGTCCCCTTTGGGTCATTGTCTCTTTGACACATTCCCCATTTCCCTTCTTTTTATAAATGTTTGTTTTATTACATTTTTGTAAAAAAATCATCCAACTTGCAGTGCTTTCGATTTCCCAACATTTTCCACTTCTATGGTAACTGTTGTCATTTTGGAAAATTTTAACCTAAAAATAAGTTCTACTATCCCTAAACAAATATTTTTTAAATATCATGAAATTTTGAGCACTTTTAATTTTTCCGCCTTTTTTCGGTTTCCATGACAAGGACTGCGATTTTGAAAAAAAATGGCCTAAAAATAAGTTCCACACAACTTGTGCAATCTTTCTGTAAAATTTCTACCCAATTCGGAGTACTTTTAATTGTCTCGCCTTTTTTTCGTTTCCATGGCAACGGCTGCCATTTTGAAAAAAAAACTGACCCAAAAGTAAGTTCCACACAACTTGTACAATCTTTCTGTAAAATTTCATCCGATTCAGAGCATTTTTAATTTTCCCGCCTTTTTCCATTTCCATGGCAACGGACACCATTTTAAATTTCAAGACCAGATTGCACATCTAAACATGACCTTTTATCACTATGTCAAGTTTCATTTATATCGGTGTTAATGTGTCTGAGAACGAGGGCGGACAAACTTGCGGTAGAAGAAAAAGATAGAAAAGAAGAAGAACAAGTTACATGTATAACTGTCTTCGCAGAGCAAAACACAAAAGTCTCCCAAACGGATTCCTGGGCATTACAAAACCATGTTTCAAAAACAATTTTGGCAGGGGTTCCCTTATTACCTATATGATACATGTAGCTAATAAAAATACAATTATCAACAATAAATACGATTTTCTCAAAATTTCAATTTCCCATATACTTACTATAGGACAACCCCATTCCTTTTTGAGCCCCCCCATATGTACTTTTAATGGATCCCTCTTGAATTTTTTTTATGACTGCACATCTAAATATATGGGGCTAATATCCTACAAAGATTGAAAGCTCTAAGTCTAATAAGTCTAATGGTCTCTGAGATCTGCTCCGGACAAGTTCATTGCGACGAGAAGAAAGGGGAAGAAGAATAGCTAGATTCGCAATTACAAGCAATAGCTGTTGTCGCCTCTGGCAGCCAATTCGATGATTCCATCTTATTCGCAGCGTCAAAATCTACCTAGAAATCAAAATTTATAGACATCGGACAAGTTAAAATTTTGACAAAAAATGGCGTCCATCTTGGAAATGGCTGCCATTTTGAAATTTTTTCGACGTCATGCAAAACTTCACAAGGTGATTCAAGTATCAGCAAAGTATCAAGTGATTCGGTTCAGGCAAACTATGAGAAGACGTGTGGACATAACTATTGGAAGTAAAATAATAATAAGTGGTAACTGTGTTCGCAAGCAAAACACAAAAGTCTTCTAAACGAACCCCTGTATCGGATTTCAAGGCATAACGAGACTCCCTCTTGCAGGGAGCTCCCCTTACAAATTAGTTTATACATATTGCTGAAATCAATTTATTACATGCAGAAGAGAACACTTTTTTTCTCAAAATTATAAGTTTCTGGCTTGGTTTTCATGGCAACCAAATGAACCATTATCCTTTACATCCAATTTCATACCTTGTTTCAAAATAAAATTTGGGCAGGGGTTCCCCTTATTACCTAAGTAATACATATAGCTGTAATAAAAATACAACAATAACAGTAAATACGATTTTCCCAAAATTTAAAGTTTTTTGTATAGTTTCCATGGCAACCATAGTTTTTTTTAAAAATTTCCCATCCATTACAATCAATTTTAAACCCCCTTCAAAAAATATTCGGGCAGGGGTTCCCCTTTTATTCTTAGTTATACATATCGCTGTAATCAAAATTATAGGTTTCTGGCTTGGTTTCCATGGCAAACAAATACTTTACTGCCCATTATTATCCATTTAAAACAAATTTGGGCAGGGGTTCCCCTTAAAATCTAGGTAATACATACTGCTGCAATCAGAACAAAACAAACAGCATAATACATGCTTTTCTCAAAATTCCTTTTTTTATCAGAAAACCCGATTTTTCATAAAACAAGTTTCTGGTTTTGTTTCCACGGCAACCAAGTACCCTTATGTCCATTACACTCCAATTTTAGACCATTTCCAAAACAAATTGGGCAGGGTTCCCATTACATGTGTATAACGTATGTAATACATATTTCTCAAATTCCTTCTTTTTTATCAGAAAACCAGATTTTTCAAAAAAAAAGTCTCTGGTTTTGTTTCCATGGCAACTAAATGCTCTTTTGTCCATTAAACCCAATTTCAGACCTCCTTAAAAAAATGGACAGGGGTTCGCCTTATAACATGCATAATACGTATTGCTGTAATCTTAATATAATCATTAGCATAAACTGCTATTTTCTCAAAATTTCCATTTTTTTGGTCTGGTTTTCATGACAACCAAAGCTATTTTGAAATTTCCAATGCTGTAGAACCCTGTCTTACATTACAAACACCTTTCCTATGAAGTTTCATGGAGCTAGTATTAAAAGTTTTTGAGATACAATGAGAAATATGGTGAAAAATATCCAAAACTTCATTTTCCCATAGGGTTAACATTGGCGATCCCTACCCTTTTTGAGCCCCCTTAAATGTACCCTTAATGAACCCTCTTTAGAAAAATATTTGTTTCATCAAGACATATGGGGCCAACATCCTACAATTTTCAACGGGGTCAAAATTAAACCCTACAGGTACCAAGTCCGGCTGTCGCGAGTTCCTATCATTGTTTACATTTGTCCCTTGTCTTGTTTGTGTTTTTACCGTGTAGTTCCCTGGCAGATTGTGGCATGTGACTGTAATTTTCAGCCATTGTAGATGTTTCCTGTTATCCCATCTTTTGCATGAAAATTTTTATTTTAATTATAATTAAAAATATCCCGTCAAATGGCTAGTAAATTTAAATTATTGGGTATTAATTTTAATTTGTTTGATAAAGATAAAACATTGTGTAACTTTTCAGAAAAATTTTCGAAATTGCGAAATCTGTTAAATTTGTGGGCTTATAGGAATTTAACATATATCGGTAAGGTTACTGTGATAAAAACTTTAGCCTTGCCTCTGTTGGTTCAATGTTTTACAGTTCTGCCAAACCCTGCAGACCCAGTTTTTCAAGATATACAAGATATTTTCTATAAATTTATTTGGGATGGAAAACCTCATAAAGTTAAAAGATCAGTGATGGTAAATGATTTAGAGGATGGGTGTTTGAGGGTACCTCATATCCGGTCTTTCTGTTATGCACTGAAAATGACATGGTTGACGAAACTGCTTGATCCCCTAAACCATTCTCCTTAGAAAATATTACTGTTAAGTACTTTAGAAGAATTTGGTGGTGATAAAGTTTTGACATTGAATAAAGAGGGCATGGAGTGGCCTTCAAAGAAATTAAATGCATTTTGGAAGGATAGTATTTATAATTTTTCAAAACTTATTGAGGAGGATAATTCGATTGAATTAGAAGATTCATACAATATTTTGTCACAACCTTTGTGGCTGAATAAAAATATACAAATTAGTGGTGAAATGATAATTAAAACAAATTATAGTAAAAATGGTGTTTATTTTGTAAGAGACTTGCTGTCAGACAATTTTCTTAATTACACTGACTTTGTGGAAAAATATCAGAATTTGTCCACAAATTTTATTGAATTCTATAGTATCGTAAGTGCGATCCCAGTAGAGTGGAAAAGAGCAATTGCTGGAAAAGAAAGACTGGATATAGTGGATACCATTTACATTGACAAATTGAAAAAATGTCAGAAGTCAAGTAANCTATCTCCTCTGAAGCTACTGAAGCAAATTGAACCAAACTTTACAGGAATGATTTATAGAAGGTCCTTTACCTAGTTTACCGAAATTTTTTCGATCCGTGAAAAAAATGGCCGCCAGGAGAAGTGGTCTGAGACACTAAATCTTGAGATTGATAATTGGAATGAAGTTTATTCATATGTCTTTTCTGTAACTAGGAATACAGATGCAGAATTTTCAGTTTAAATTGCTGCATAGAATACTTACTACAAACTCTCTTTTATGTAAGTGTAAGATAAAAGAAACAGAACTGTGTACTTTTTGTTTTGAAACACCAGAAACATATCAATATTTATTCTGGGAATGCTGTCATACCAAAAATTTGGTTATCCATATGTGATTTTTTCTCTAATCATAATTTAGTTTTGAACCCAGATATTTCAGTTATAATTCTCGGATTAAATCTATCTAGACTAAATGATTGTATTGAACAACATGTGTTTATAGTTTTAAAATATTACATTTATGTATGTAGATGCAAGAATAACTTTCCTTGCATTAGAGGGGGGATTGAATTCTTAAAATACTATATGCAAATAGAGAAACTTTCGACTGAATTTTTATCTTCCCCTCATAGAAATTTCATTCAGAGTAAACAGTTGCGTTTAGAGGAGGTTCTCAGTGACTGAGTTATATTTTTATATTTTTATATATTTTTTTCTCCGAAATTTTTGTGCTCTTTCTCAAAAAAAATGATACACATTACATATGTACTTTTCCTAGCTTAATTTGATGCTAAAAGTTAAATAGTTGACTGTCTTTTTGTACACTACATTTTATGTCTATAATACTGTCTTCTATCTATGTAATGTGTACTACAAGTATGTCAGTAATACTTTTGTCTCTTGTATATGTAAATTTATCAGTTGCTATAAAAATAAAGAATTACAACAACAAAAAATGGCTAGTCCCTCAAGTACAGGTAAATATGAATGCTAAACTAGAGGCTCGGATACTGAGCCTGAATCGCTCACCTGACAAAATGCTTACAGCAGGTGATGAAAGTAATGTTTATCCAATTGGATCCTATGTTAAAATATGTTCTGTGCTAGCGGTCTTGTTTCTTATCAGATCAAAACAAAATAAGCAATCTTAGATTGTCTGAATTTCCTTCAATAATTTCAGCGCATGTGATGAAAAAGATGTTTTCATATAGTGGTACCATTTCCATTTTTTGTCCGATCCCAACAAAATGAGTATTCTTTGTAAAGGACCTTCCATACACCATTTCTGTAATGTGTGGTTGAATTTGCTATAATAATTTCAAAACAGATGCTGAAAATGATGCTTTTACATGGGAAACAACGTCAAAACTAAGATCAGCGCTGGCGGTCATGTTTTTTATCGGATCAGAACAAAATGATCAATCTTTATGAAGGACCTTCCATAAATTCCTGTTAATTTTGGTTGAATTTTCCGTCGTCCGTCCGTAAACTTTTTACATTTTGACTATCTCCTCAGAAACCACTGGACCAATTACAGGAATGATGTATGGAAGGTCCTTTTCTTAATTTGCCGAAATTTTTCCGATCCGCCAAAAAACATGGCCGCCAGGGCCGAACATAGTTTAACATGGGACCCTATGGGAAAAGCATATATTTGCTGTCTCCTCTGAAGTTATTGAAGCAAATGCAACCAAACTTTACAGGAATGATGTATGGAAGGTCCTTTACTTAGTTTGCCGAAATTCTTTTGTTCCGCGAAAAAACATGGCCGCCAGCACAGAACATATTTTAACAAGGGACCCTATGGAAAAGCATATATTTGCTATCTCCTCTGAAGCTACTGAAGCAAATTGAACCAAACTTTACAGGAATGATGTATGGAAGGTCCTTTACTTAGTTTGTCGAAATTTTTTTGATTCGCGAAAAAACATGGTCACCAGCGCAGAACTTAGTTTAACATGGAACCCTGTGGGAAAAGCATATATTGACTATCTCCTCTGAAGCTACTGAAGCAAATTGAACCAAACTTTACAGGAATGATTTATAGAAGGTCCTTTACCTAGTTTACCGAAATTTTTTCGATCCGTGAAAAAAAATGGCCGCCAGCGCAGAACATAGTTTTAACATGGAACCCTATGGGAAAAGCATATATTTTCTATCTCCTCTGAAGCTTCTGAAGCAAACTGAACCAAACTCTACAGGAATGATGTATGGAAGGTCTTTTATGCAGATTGCCGAAATTTTTCCGATTCCCCTAAAGATATGGCTGCAAGCGCAGAACATAGTCTAACATGGGGCCCTATGGGATGAGCATATATTTGCTATCTCCTCTGACGCTACTGAATCAAATTCAACCAATCTTTACAGTATCGATGTATGGAAGAACTTGGATCTGACAAAAAAGATGGCCTCCAGTGCAGAACATAGTTTAACATTGGAGCCAGGAATGACATAACCATCCTTATAATCATCATCTCTGAAATGTATAGAAGGTCCCTTGCAAAAATTATTCATTTCAATAGGATCAGACAAAAACACGGGTGCTAATGAAGAACATAGCTAAACATTTGACCCCATTGGTAAGAAAACATCTTTTTTAGTTATGTATGGCGTGGAAGCATTTTGCCAGGTGAGCGATACAGGCTCAGTCTCTGAGCCTCTAGTTCCCATAGGCATAGGGTCCTATGTTAAACCTAAGTTCCGCGATTGAGGCCATGTTTTTCATTGGATCGGAACAAAATGAGCAATCTTTGTAAAGGACCTTCCATACAAAATTCCTGTAAGTTTGGTTGAATTTGCTTCAGTGGTTTCAGAGGAAAACATGAAAATGTGAGTTTCCCATAGGGTCAATGTTAAGCTATATTCCGTGCTGGCGGCCATGTTTTTGTCTAATCCGAATAAAATGAGCAATCTTTGCAAAGGACCTTTAGTACATCATTCCTGTAAAGTTTGCTTGGATTTGCTTCGGCAGTTTCAGAGGAATTGATGAAAATGTGATTTTCCCCATAGGGTTATGTTAAACCTAAGTTCCGCGTTGGCGGCCATGTTTTTTTATTCGGATCGGAACGAAATGAGCAATCTTTGTTCAGGACCTTTAGTACATCACTCATGTAAAGTTTGGTTGAATTTGCTTCAGTGGTTTCAGAGGAGAAGATTAAAATGTGAATTTCCAATAGGGCAAATGTTAAACTATGTTCCGTGCTGGCAGCCATGTTTTTTGTTGAATCGGAATAACATTAGCATTCTTTGGAAAGGACCTTTAGTACATCATTACCAAATTGTATTCTTTGCTCCTTTCAAAGCTTCATCCTTTCTATAAAACATGTTAAGAATCAACAGTGACTGATAGGCATTCCCTAGAATATAAATTAACAGCAATTGTTTTGGATATAGCAAACCATAGACTATTCAAACCTGTCGGCGAATCAGCCAACGAACCTGATAAGCGGACATTTCTCAAAATTCAATTTGCCAATAAAGGCTTGGACGCCATAAATCTCGCCAACATTCTAAATAGCAAAACAGTCACATCAAACATTCCACCTTACTTCAAAGATCAATCTGTTCCACTTATTTCATATTCCTACACTAAGCCCATTGCAACTTCCATTTTGAATTACAAACGGGTATTGCGTGATTTCAAAATTGACGACTTCAAAGCCAAATCAACTGATTGTGCTTGCTCCACTTCCCCATTCAATTACAGTCCGGCTGGACATGTGATAACCGGTGAGCTAGATATTATAGACAATATCAAACTACGAGAGGTTTTTCAAGAGGTCCAAAATTCCGTGAACCCCAGCATATCAACTGGAAGTACAACTTCAAAATTTTGATGGATGCAGTTGAGAACTATGCAAAGAAGTGGGCAAAGAAAGAGAAAGAAGATGTCGAGACGCTGTCCGACTGGATCAGGTCCATTAAGTCGTTAATTGTGAATCGTATCCGATGAAAACATCAATGAAATCCAGAAATCCCCAGGATCTTGAACATCCCCTCATTAGAAAAACGATGGACAACCTCCATGAAAATTACGTCATTGTCCCTACAGACAAAGCTTCTAAAAACATACTGTTCGTGTGCAAGAAACACTATCTTGACTGTCTGGTTAAGGAGATGGGAATTGATAGTTCATCAGGAAACCCAACTTATACTCCCACTAGACTATCAAGGGAGAAGATTGTTGAAAATCACAACTCAGTTTTAACATCCTTTGGCATCAAAGCGGGTGATGAAAACAATCAGCTCCCCTACATCTAGTGGGTCCCTAAACTTCATAAGAACAAACAGAGATTCATTGCGGGGTCTTCCAGATGCACCACTAAGCCACTTTCTAAGCTCCTTACTACTTTACTGACCGCTGTCAGAGATGGCCTGAAAATTTACCGTGATAAAGTCTACTCCACGAGCGGCGTCAACTAGATGTGGATTCTAAAAAATTCTAAAGATCTACTTGAACAGCTATCCTCTAGCAGTCTTTCCCATTGCCAGAGCATACAAACTTGATTTTTCTACTCTTTATACTACCCTGCCATACAATTAATTGAAAACAATAATTTCTGATCTGATACATCAATGTTTCTGCATTAATAACGGAGAACGCAGATACACTTACTAGTAGTAGGGAAGGACAAAACATATTTTGTAAAAAAACCACACTGAGTCAAACAAGAAGTACAGGGAGAATGACGTAATCAAGAATTTTTAATAGATAATATTTTTGTCGAATTTTAAGGTCGCGTTTTTCAGCAGACAATCGGGATTCCAATGGGAACTAACTGCGCTCCGCTTTTAGCTGATCTCTTTCTTTACTCGTATGAGGCCAAGTTTTTACAAGGGCTAACACAGAAAAAACAAAAACATTTAATTTCAGCTTCCGCTACATAGACGATGTACTTTCTCTTAATAATCCAAAATTCAAGGAATATTTACACCAGATCTATCCCAATGAGCTTGAAATTAAAGAGACTACTGATACACCTACTTCAGCTTCGTACTTTGATCTGTTTATATACATTGATGAAAATGGACGTTTGAAATCTACGTAATGATTTGAACTTCCCAATTGTGAATTTTTCCTTTCTGAGCAGCAATATACATACCTCTCAAGCATATGGAGTGTACATTTCACAGTTGATTCGTTACTGTCGAGCATGAAGTTTAAACAGTGATTATCTGAATAGAGCAAAAACACTGTCCCAAAAATTACTTAGTCAGGGATTTGCTCAGCCTTTGTTGTGCTCATCCCTTCAGAAATTTTATGGCCGTCACCATGGTATCATTGACAGATATGACGTGTCTGTGTCCCAAATGAAAACGGACATTTTTAGCTAGATTTCACGTCTTCACGGATTTGACATACCGGTTTTGACTCAACCCTGGATTGACTCACTGATAGTGTGACGGGTGCCGCTAGCGGAGCAGGACATGCTTACCCTTCCGGAGAATCTGATGTCACTCTCTGTTTCCATGGGAGTTCACCCTATGAGTGCCTTAGTTTTTAATGTCGTCTTTTTATTTCCGTCACGTCCTTGTTTTGTCTTTGTTTTTCTCTGTTGCCGTTTTTGCCATGTCTTTGGATTTCGATTTTTGTGATCTTCGCTTCCCTTGTTCCTTCGGTATTCTACTGCCGTTGTTTCCTGTACAATTTGGTTGAATTTGCTTTACCAGTTTCAGAGGAGTTGATGAAAATGTGATTTTTAGCATAGGGTTCTAGGTTAAACCTAAGTGCCATGCTTGCGGGCATGTTTTTAATCAGAACGAAATGAGCAATCTTTGAGGGTCCTCATGGGGGGGGGGGGTCCTAGGAATCAAATAATCATTAAATTTTTGCCTTGGTAATCAAATAACCATTAAATTTTTACCTTGGTAATCAATAAATTTTTGGCTTAGTAATCAAAAAGTATATGAAAATGCAACTTATAATCAAATAATCATTAAATAAATGCCCTTGTAATCAAATAATCATATAAAAAATGCCCTGATAATCAGGTAATCAAGAAACCCATGACGGGCCTCATCTTTGTAAAGGATGTTTTGAAACCTTACAATATCTAAATTTCTGTAAATTTTGTTGAAAACTAAGGAGTATCTCCCTCATGCAAAGCTCTGTCCTTAGCTGATTTTGGTTTTACATTTAGATCATATTGGTTATTTGTTCTCTATCAGTTTTTAAATATCTTTGAGTTTATGGTCTTCCAAATGTATAGATTTTATCTGCACTGAAGACACATAAGTTGTCGACATGCGCATATGCAGAAAGTTAATTCACAGTAACTTCGGTATTTTGTTATTTCATACATCATTCCTGTCAAGTTTAGATGGATATGATTCAGTGGTTACAGAGGAGAAGATGAAAATGTGAATTTCCCATAAGGCCAATGTTAAACTATGTTCCTTGCTGGAGGCTATGTTTTTGTCGAATCGGAATAAAATGTACAATCTTTTCACAGGACCTTCCATACATCATTCCTGTAAAGTTTGGTTGAATTTGCTTCAGCGATTTTAGAGGAGAAGATGAACGGTGTGAAAAGTTTACAGACGACAGACGGACGACGGACGCAAACTGGTGGCAATAGCTAACACTTTGGATCAGGTGAGCTAAAAAGTTCATTTCAAACCTTAAACGTAGCGCACCGTATGAAATAAAGGTTT
The DNA here is from genome assembly GCA_002080025.1 of Modiolus philippinarum. Classification (NCBI taxonomy): domain Eukaryota; kingdom Metazoa; phylum Mollusca; class Bivalvia; order Mytilida; family Modiolidae; genus Modiolus; species Modiolus philippinarum. The sequence continues at coordinate 39,253 of MJUU01008144.1, forward strand.
TTTTAAACAAAATTAAACCATAGGCATCGTGACAATTTTCATATTTCCTATACACGACTTTTTCTTACTAGTGTGAAGCTAGCCCACAATAACAGCCGACAATAACCGCTAGCCGACAATAAGCCAGCCCACAATAAGAAAGGATGCGTTCGGTCAATTTCTTGTAAATTTGTATACAGATCAATAAAAATGATAAAATAATAAAGATTTTAATTAAAATAATGGTAGATATATGTTCTATTGATTCTTAATTAAGCCAGCTGATATGGTGCTCTCTTGGAGGTCCGCGCTATGTCCCGTTCTATTTATACTTACGAATTTTATATCTTAAGGTGTCTACTTTGCATTCGACGGGACAGATTCTTTAAAAAAAATAATGTGGTGTTATTATGTAAAAGAAATTGGTTATTATGTACAAAATTACTGAGATTGATTTACCAAATTTTTACATTAGTGTCGTCTAGCTGTCCAAATACAAAGTAAATGTAGTTAAAAACACGCATACTAGCATACTATTCGCTTTCGCAAAATGTTCATTGTAACTAAGATCACTCCTTTTTGATTTTCAGTGAGGAGGTGGTGGGATTTTGTAATGGTGTCAGTGAAAAAAAAGTCTTATCCTAATATTGACATGAAAATAAATAATTTAATTTTGATTTGTAGAATAAATTTTTTATTGAATATACAAAAAAAAAATATTTAATGGGACATGTGGTGAAAAAAAAATTGTTTAAGATTTTCATGAAAAATCATTTTCTTAACAAAATCACCCCAAGCCCAATCCTCTGAAAATCAAATGACTGTCCTAAAAATTTACCCGTGGGGCACGAAAATAGTGCTATACAAAATAGTGCAAAAAATGGACATAATATACAGTATCTTAATTGCATGTAATGCAGGCTGCTATTTATTTTAAATAATAAAGAGACTAAAATCCATAAAATAAAATATTCCAGCCAGATAAATATATTTTGTAGTGGAGTATTGATATATTGTA
>MJUU01008145.1:0-14325 GCA_002080025.1 Modiolus philippinarum
TTTTTCAGAGTTCCCGCGAGAGTTGACATTAGACAGGTTTGACTGTACACTGTGAAGCAGCGCAACTAATATTTCTTACCCATAACGAACAACCAATAAGAGCAATACTGCTTGTGTTTAATATTCGTTATATTTTGATAAATCTATGTTTCTCTGACTTATCCTCATTTATTGTGCTGTCTCTATATTGCATTTTTTGAATTCATTACAGGTTAACTAAATAGAAGGGTATTTTTGTACTTGTAAAATGACCGGAAGTACATTTGTAAACAGTCAATATCTGGAAAATAAACGGTTATTTTCCGGGTTCGTAAAAATAACCGTTAATTTTCCAGCGTTATAAAAAATATGGTCTGTTTAGTTCCTCCCATATTACAATAACGGGATTTTGTTGTAAAAATTCTCATAGATAGGTATCTCTATATTGGCCCAGGTATTATCCCCCGACCTTAATTGTGCCTTGACTTCGTCTTTGGCCAAATATCTTAAGTCTCAAGATGATAACTGACCCAACATAACAATGTCAATGCATTAATCTGTATCTATTTTCTTTTGTTTTTGGATTTATATATTACTCTGAAGTTATGCTGTTATTTTCAATTTGTTATTGATGTATCGCGACCTGACAGACACCATTACCCATATTTCAGCTGTAAAATGTGACATCAAACTCAATAAAAGCTCATAGCGTTGACAACATAAAATAATTGACGAGTATCGAAATTAGTGCCAGCGAATATGCAATATGGAATTTTTTCTACACACGGTCAAAACTATTGGGAACACTTAACTGTTTCATACAAGATCATTGTCGGTTTCATTGTCGGTTTCATGTTTTGACCATTCTCTTTTTTAACGACCAACACTGGAACTATAAACGGTTGACATCTGTATATTAGTTCTAGACCATTATAATGCGAAGCAATTTGCCCTTATTTGCTCCCGCTGGGTTTTGCAAGTAGATCATTTACTATCATTAAACATTATGAATGATATTCAACAGTTGAATGTATAAAATTACAAGAGGGTGTCATCAGGTCTGTTAGAAGGATTGCTTATTCATAGTAACTTCCTACATAAACAAATTAATTTACGATGCTGCCGCAATATAAGGCTATATGACCTTGTCTTGTGCAAGATAAGTTTACATTTGCTATGGATTAATAGTGACTTCAAGGGACCAGGTGTTCTCATGCGATGGTTTGATGAACACCATGTCTAGGCTGGGCAGTCTGGTCAAAATAGGAAAATGAAAATGACGGGTATTATGGACATGTGCGTTGTTACAATGGGTGAATATCATACTATTTGATGACTTTGTAATAAGTCGTTATCATGAATTATCAATCCAATAAAATGTATTATAACATGAATAGATTTCTATTGTTTTCCGATTTGTCGTTTAGTCACTTCCAGATCATGTTAAATCCTGATAATTCTGCTCTTATGGTAATATTCTAAAAATAGACCAGCAGCGGTCATATGGAATGAGCAGCGGACATGCAAAATGTGATAGTGCATTGTTTTACCCTAAAATAGAAAACGACAGTAGAATGACACATTGACATATCATATTGTTTTGATTGTTCGTTTCATTTTAATGGCTCAATAAAATATAACTTTCAATTATCAATTACACTAGTAAATTGAATTTTATTCTATTTTTTATTTTGTTGTTGTGAAAATAAAATATTTGTCAATGTTGAGAATTTTACATATTTCAAGTACAAAGATGATGATAATAAAGATGTTTAGAGAGCCTACTGTAAAAAGTTAATTAATTCATGTAATAAAACAATTACTGACTTTTTTTATAAGTCGCCATCGTGATTTATCAGCCCTCAAACATATATATTCACCTCATCTACGGCTCGGTGAATATTATACAATTAATGACTTTGTTATAAGTCGCTATCGTGATATATCAACTCGAAAAATATAATATTCACCTAGCCGTAGCCGAGGTGAATATATATTTTTGAGACTTGATAAATCATGTTGCGACTTATAACAAAGTCAGTAATTGATTTATTACATGATTAAACTTGTTTTTACAGTAAGCACTCTAGACATCTTTAGTATCATAATATTTCATATTTACTTGAGATATGTAAAATTCTCAAAATTAACAAATGTTTTATTTTTATAACAACAAATCGAAAACAAAAGTGGAATCGAATTACGGGCGTAATTAAAAATTGACAACGAAAACGCAATGTCATTAAATGTGGACGTAAACAGACCATATATTGTATACATTCATATACAATGTAGCTTTTTGTCATCCTTTTACAAAGGAACTGCCAATTATTGATATAGAAGCAAGCAATGAATCAGTCACAACATCACTGCATTTCGATTGGTCATGAAGGTCATGTAGGGACACATTTATTGAATCGACCCTAATCGGACAATATGATTTATTGTTGCGTCATTCTACTTTCGTTTTCTATTTTTAGTGTAACACAATGCACTATCATATTCCGCATGACCGCTGTTCATTCCGCATAACCGCTAACGCTGTTGGTCTATTTTTAGAATGTAACCATAGAAGCGGAAATATCACTATTTACCATGAACTGAAAACGACTTAACGGCCAATCAGAAAACACGAAAAATCTATTCATGTAATAATACATTTTATCGGCTTGATAAATCACGATAGCAACTTATAACAAAGTCATTAATTGTATAATATTCATCAAGCCATGGGCGAGTTGAATATGACTTTTTAGGGTTGATAAATCATATTGGCGACTTAAAATAAGAACGTAATTTATTTATTATGTGAGTAATTTCGATTTTAGATTTCAGAGTACGCATCTTTAGTAGCAGAATATTTTTACTTCAAATATATTAAGTTTTAAATAGTAACAAACATTTTATTTTCACAACAAATTCACAACAATAATAGTGGAATCAAATTACCGGGCTCATTAAAATTGAGAATTGTACTAGATTTAGCTCTTTAGAATAAAACAACGCCGTTTTACGTCATTCATTTTCAATTTCTATTTTTAGGTAAAATCATGCACTATCACATTCCGTATGACTGCTGTATGTTAGTTTTAGCATGTTACCTCGGAAGCGGATAGAATTGTCGCTAAGTTGATATTGTCATGACTTATCATGAGAAATGAGAAAATGGAAAAAAATCTATTCATTTAATAATAAAATCTAAAACACATCTAAAGTCTAAAATCTAAAGTTCTATTAAACAAATCGAAAGCTTATAACTTGCAATTCTTTTCTCTATGTATCTTAACTTTTTATTGTAAAATTGAACCGTTATAACATCTTAAATATCCATATCACTCTCTATTATGATTTTTTTTTGCCCCGAGAGCTGCTTTGTTACGCATATTTTGCTCCAAAATACAACATGTAATGAAATTCTTGCCTCCTGCCATAGTACGGAAAGTACGTCCAGAAACAGCCTCACTACATGCAATGTAAAGACCCCCTGCTTACTAAGTAAATAAATCAATTACAATTTCGACTGATTTTTTTTATTTAAGACAGTCACTAAACCGACGAGGCATGTTTCATTTAATTTTGCTTTACAATATGAGAAAAGATCTTTCTTTTTTCAAAAACTATACATATCGTATATAAAAGTCATTGATAAATTTAAGAATATGTGCATTGTTTGTTATAGCTTTTCATTTATTTACAAATGTTAACATAACCTACCTTTTTACATACTTAAGAAAATTTACTTTTAAAATATTTTTGTGTATTAAGCAAATAATAATAGAAACGATTAACTTCTACGGTAAATACTTCGCTAATACACATTTTATAAATACATATACAAAGAGGGTATGTTCAAGTATAGGTTGAAATGCACTTTTGTGTTGATCACGTGACTTACTATATTTTTATTGTTACGTCAATTCCGGTCAATAACTGACAAAAAGCATAATTAAACTATAATTGGTCTTTTAGATCCAAACAATAGAAACAAAAAATTATGGTTATTGAGCTACGCGACATTTTAAATGAAAACCTGCAATATTTATTTTTCTACTGTTTCAAATTAATTTTCTCAATATTTCGGTTAATTATTCTCATTGAAAGTTTAGTCTTACCAATTAAAGTTACATTTTGTAACTAAAATATATATATATAACACTAAAATTAAACCTCCACTTTAACAAAAGCCTAATGAAAGACCAATTCATTTCTGCTCAAGCTTAAATAAATCCAAAGTACTTCTGTAACAAGCTATTAAAATACTAAAATACCCAAGTTAAATGATCAATAGTAAATTTCTTTATGCTGTACACGTGTTTCAAGGAGTAGCTTTAGAATCAAATAATATGGAAAGCCCTTATCAAAAAAGTATTAAAAATAGCAAATATATGGTATATAATCAAAGTCACAGTTATCCCATTTACAAAATTTGGTGGAACAGAATGAATGCAGTTTCAAAGTTGACCTGAGATATGTTATTTGTATTATTTGTATTATCAAAAAGAACAGACAAATGATTGTAAAGACGACAGTAGAATACCGAAGGAACAAGGGAAGCGATGACCACAAAAATCGAAGTCCAAAAACATGGTAAAATTGGCAACAGAGAAAAAAAAAGGACACGAGACAACTACAAAGTACGGAAATAAAAAGACGACTTTAAGAACTCAAGCACTCATATTGTTAACTCCCATGAAAACCGGGAGTGACATCAGGTGTTTCGGACGGGTGAGCATATCTAGCGGCATCCGTCACACTATCAGTGAGTCAATCTAGGGCTGAGTCAAACCGGTAATGTCAAATCCGTGAATACGTGACATCTAGCTACAAATGTCTTTTAAAATTCCTTTTTTTCTATGAGTCAAATATTAAACGAAAAGCTTCCGTCTCCACATTGGATTTCCGAGTGAGTTGAGTTAAAAATCTAACTATAAACAAAAAAAAAAACCCTTATGATCATTCTTACTAATTTGGTTACATGTGGTTCAGAAGTTTCAAATAAGATCCTTGGAATATTTATTGCCATAGGACTCTATGTTCGTTTCGGTGATACAGTCTATCAGCAAAGAATAAGTATTCCTATGGGTACCAACTGTGCACCTCTCATAGCAGATTTATTTCTTTATTGCTACGAGTCACAATTCATGGCAAAAATTCAAAAAGACCCTTCTAAGCAGCATTTAGTGGATAAATTTAACAATACATATAGATATTTGGACGATATTTTGGCTTTAAATAATCCTGAATTTTTAAATTTACAGATGAATTTTTTCTTGCAGAACTTACTTTAAATTAAATCCAATAGCAGCAGTGATTATACTCCTTTTCTTGATCTTGATATATCAATAAATCTAGGAAAGTTAAACACTAAGTTTTATGATAAAGGGATGATTTCTCATTCCCTATAGTCAATTCCCCCATCTCGACGGTGATGTTCCGTTAGCCCCTTCTTACGGGGTCTACATTTCACAACTTGTTCGATATGCACGAGTATGTAGTAATGCTTCTGACTTCAACGACCGAAATCTTTGTCTCACTGAAAAACTTCTGCATCAAGGGTTTAGATATCATAAATTGATAAAAAAAATTCTCTAAATTTTATTATAGATACATTGACTTATTAAGAAAATTTGGTTCTACATGCAGGGCTCTATACATCAGGGCATTTCACATCCAAACTTCTATGGCAATATCATTTACAAAGCGCATAAATTCAAAAAATGTCCTTCAAAACTTATTAATCCGTTGAACAAACTTATTCATAAAGGATATAAATACAGCATTGTTGTTAAATCTTTCTTCTGGTTTTTGTTGGCAAACATATTGATCATCTCCTAAATGCTTTACACCATAACTAAATTTAAACAATTTTTCATATTGGCAGTTTTTGGCATTGCACAATATCATGTTCTTCTTTCATAATTGATGATGTTGTTATACCAAATCTATTTAGAAGTATTTCAATCGAAATTTCATATGTAAAAAGGCTTGATATCATAGTCAACGGAAATTATGTCCTTAGCTAGCGAGCATTTGTCCGGACAGTACATGTGTGTATTGTCTTCATGTTTTATGTACTTCATTGTAAGGGTACTCGTCTTGATAAGTTGGACTTTTTTCTAGTTTGATTTTTACTGTGAGTCTTTTTGTGTATTTATTTTTAGCCATTCGCCACACATAGGGTGAGGGTTTGGATCCAAGAAAACGAGTTTAACCCCACCGCCTTTTTTGCGCCTGTCCCAAGTCAGGAATATGTTGGTCATTGGCTTGTCCTTGTCTTCTTATGAAATTTTAGTTTCTTGATATTTGGGTTATTGGATGTGGTTTGTTTCCATTGATTTATTCACTTTTTTACATTTTTTGGGCCATTTAGGGCTTACTATATGGTGTGAGGTTCCTCACTGTGTTGAAGACCATATAGTGACCCCTAGATGTTTTGTTTTTGGTCGTTTTAACCTGGATATGGGATGTTGTCTCATTGACATTTACCCGATTTCCTTTCTTTTTCATATGTTAACTAGCGACAATCGTGGAATAATATAATAATAACAGAATTTGAAGGCCACAACCCATGGACCATTTTTTGCTTTATTCCTTCGGTATTCTATTGCCGCTGTTGATGAAATATAGTTTAATTTAGACGATAAGAGATAAGAGATATAAAAATATTTCCCATACAGCCTTACGTTAGATTTTGTTTCCTGCTAGTGGCAATCTAGGAGAAGATAGGAACATAAAAATCACAAACATTGAAGGAAACCAATACGTGACTATTTTGATCAAATTTAGTTCAAATACATCGGCAAACGAATACCGAAGCAAGAAAAGGAAAGGGGAAATTCTGAAATCGTAAATCCAACATCACGGCAATTCGCAGCAACACGAATTGAGACAGTATGACAAAGACAACACAAAAATGAACAAGAACGCCAAAAAAATAAAGCACTAGCAGCGAGAACCCCTATAAAAACTGTGGTATCATCAGGTGCTCCGGAAGGGTAAGCATGATCTGCTCCACGCGAGGCACCCGTCACACTGCCAGTGAAAGGTCCGGTTTTGTCACAGTCGGTGTTAGTCCGGTAACAAACTCTAGATCTACCAGAACATCAAAATGTTTCAGAGGTTTTAGAGAAGAATAAACGCATTTCCAATATAAACTATGACTCCTTGCTTGTGGCCTTCTTCAATAAGGTAAGAATATTAAAAAAGACTTCCTACGGGCTACTTTTATCAATTTTTGTTTCAGTTTTTCCATAGAAGATATTCAATGCTTTACTATGTTCCTTGTTGGTGTCCATCTTAAATGAGATATGAACATAAAATCACAAATTTTGAAGAGGACTTCCCAATAACTATTATGTTAAAATTCAAACGGAATTATTCAAGCGGTCTTAAGGGAAATATCTTCCCCCATAGGGTTCAATGTTCAAACTAAAATCCCTGTTGGCGGCTATCCTGGTTGACAACCTACAAGTTATCCGCAGAAGTTATAGTCCTCTATAGGCTGCACATGTTTTCAGTTTAAACGTGACCTGCAATACGCTCCAATACTCAGTTAAAGCTATTAAAATATGACTGGTTTAAGACTGACTTAAAACAATTTCTCAAAATGCTACATTACAGTACATCTAAAATAACCTTTTTGAGAGAGGAAAATATGCCATTTTGATCTGAATTAACCATATATATATTACAGGGTATCTATGTAATTAAGGATAACGTGTATTCACTGACAAAATCAGGGATTTCACCTTATTTCACCTTCACCTGCCGATGTAGGGAATACATGAAATCCCTAGAAATCATATTGAATACATATAGTGCCTGATTATTTTAAACATTTTTACACGTTTTCCCTGACAGTCACTGATTGTTGTTCTCATGCAGTAAGTCAGATTGAGGATCATCTTCTGATGAAAATTGGCATATTCAACACAATTAGAGAATATTTAAATGATTCATTTAGTCTTTTCAACCCAAATACAGGTCTAATTGCAACAAAATGTATCTAAATTTTATATACAAGAATAAGCAATAACTTTGTCCAAAATTCTGAAAATTATCCAGTTCAAATCTAAATTTTCTCTTGATTTATGTGATCAAACTAAATAAATAAACTTCATATGTTGTTATCAATAAAGTTATATGAGAATGCAATGTTTCTGCATACATTCTTAATAATCTGAACAAAATAATTGTCTTACCCTCGTAAGAGATAATAATCTTTCCTGATTTTCTTAACATTTTTTACTTGTAGCAATCTATGCTTGAAATCATTTAGTCTATCTTTGTTTTTGGGAGACACAATTTTTAATTGTCCTTTTGGATTTTTTAGAGTTTATCTGTGAAAGATATTTCTTTCTGAACAAAATTTACGAATTTAGTATGTAAGATTCGAGTGGAATTCAGCGAAAAACAGTATATTAAGTCAGTGTACTCATTGAAGATTTGCATTAAAAAGTAGTTTGACAAATGACAATAATAGTCTGAAATTTTATGTCAAAATACAAAAATACCAAAGTTGCAAAAATGAACAGTAAATTTAGTTATGCCGTACACGTCAAGGAGTAACCTCTCATCAGCAGCATTAAAATCAAATAATATGGAAAGCCATAATAAAAAAAATTGTAAACAAAGAAGTACTCATTACCAAAAATATAGAAATAGGAAGCCAAATCCAGTACTAAGGACATCCACCGAGTGCCATACACGGAATGAAGCCGTAGTATTTCTAAAGGGTTAGAATTTCGACTTAAATTATTAAGAGACATGTCAAGATTGACAGTATTTTATTACTGAACTGTCAATTTGGTGTAAAATTTCCTTTTATATTGCATAAACGCTTAAATCTTTTATAAACAAACTATAAAAAAACCTTTTGGAATGTTATTTTATTTGGAGAATTGTGGATCAGGGAAAAACGTGTAAATATTCGAAGAAAAAGCTGGGATTACCTTTAATCACTGGTAAAACTAGTACGTCAATCGTTCGAAGTACAAATGATAGGTCTTTCCCAAAGTTGAATCAGAATGTTCTCATTATTAATTCATAGCTTAATATGTATATTTATAGACTCTTTAACATGAAATATATTTTTTCAATTTGACCTTGACATTTGACCTTGACATCATTTTGAAGGTCAAGTGAACATTTTTTTGTATAAATATATGTGTGTATCTTCAATGCTATTTGAGTTATAGGCAAAAAAACCCAAATTTATACATCGAAAATCGGTTTTTGGTCCATAGGTGCAAAACGGCTTGTCCAATGATTTTGGACCAAATGTAACAATTGTAGGTCTCAACAAGACACACATTTTCTCCATTACATTTAATCAGCTATCTATTACAATTTCTGAGTTAATCCAATAACAAGGTCTGAGGTCAAAGTTAAAAGTCACCGATGATCTTTCACCTTAGCATTTTTAGTTGTAACCCATATCACCTAAGTTGAATGGAAAAGGTTCCAGGTTTCTATCTTTAACCATTTTCGTGAAAATCGTAATCAAAGATTTTACGAAATTTTCAAGGGGCATAGCTCATGAACGGTCCACCGCAAAGTTTCAGTCCGAATGTAACGAAGGTCCGTCAAAACCTAACAAACATTTTTGTCATAAATTTAATCAGCTATCTCTTATGGTTTCCGAGTTTATCCTATAACAATGTTTTTTCGGACCTTGGGCGAAAATTGATGAACGAAAATAGATTTTCGACCGTTCCCTATTTCTGCACAACTAGACATGGTCCCGTTTATTGTCGTTAAGTTTCAAAAGGATACCTCAAGCCAATCTTCAAAAATGAGGAACAAAAGATAAAAAAATAACGAGAAAAACATATTTTTAAAGAAGTGCGTCTTATACATCAGTGCGACTTATACTAAAAAAATACGGTAATATGGAAAAAAATTTGGACCTTAAAATCCACCTTAATCTTTGACCTTGACCTTTGATATTGAACTAGTTTTGAAAGTCAAAGGTCAAGGTCACATGATTCTATGACTAATCGTTGTTGAGAACAAATAGTTGAAGTCGAAACAAAAATATCAAGGGGAGCGGTCCATCGTAGAGATTTGGTCCAAATGTAACGAAGGTCCGTCAGACCCTAACAATCATTTTTGTCATTACACTTCTTCAGCTATCTCTTATGGTTTCCGAGTTTATCTGCTAACAAGGTTTACCATGTTTGGTGATGCAACTCTGTTACTAAAAATAGATCGGGTGCACATGGTGAGTCTGGTCAAGCATGGCCATTTCTGATTAATGGTACCAAGTATCAAAGTGATATCTATTAAGACTTTTTGGCAAATCTTGGAAGAAAAAAAAATAATCAGAATAAATACAAAAAGGTATTTCCACTGGGAAATACCTTAATTTAGGGATTACACGTATTCCCTATGGGATTTAGTGAATATATGTATTCCATGATTTTTTAGAGATTTCACGGAATGCATGAGTACACAGATCCTTATAACATATACCTAGATAATTTTCCGTTAATATCATATTAGAAACCGTGTTACGCTTTCATGGGCTATCCGTATAATGGTCAAAGTTACTCTTTGTAATTTTAATAGAAAAAAGAAGGGAAACGGGGAATGTGTAAAAGAGAAAACGACCCAAAGGGGAGTAATAACAACTCAAAAACACCATAAGATCTTCAATGAACGGTGAGAAAACATCACACCCAACGGTAGGTCGGAGTCGGCCCCTGAATAAAGAGTAATCAAGTTCAGCGAAATAAATATCATCCTAGACTCCTATAGACATAAAGTAAACTAACTAAAAAAAAAGACAAGATACACAAAGGCTTAATAAATTTCCTGACTTAGGACACGCGCAAACCTGCTGCGGCGGGGCTAAACTAGTTTTATTGGGCCAATACCTTCCCCCTACAGCCAATGTGATAAATCAAAAAACAATCGTAACAACAGTAAAATTCAGTTGGCGACAGGACTGAGTCAATTGTGAAAAATGAAACTGAAAGAACTAAATATACGGACATAAACATGAAATCACAAGAGACACCTAGCAGTTAACTGACATGCAATCTCCAGACCCATTACCAACTGACAAAGTAAGTTATGTACCTTCAGTATACAACCTACTACGCATATTCTATTATTGTGCTTTTTATTTTATATTCTTTAATTTCAGTGGTAATAATGATATCATTTGAAAACAAATTTTACGTTGAACCTTATACCATAGTCAAAAATATTAATTTGGTAATAAATGAACAATATTTCCTATTTGGATCACCACACGTGCTTCAAAATGACATGATAGGCAGATCGTACTATGCTTAATGACATTTTTGTCATTTAAACTATTTCACTATCTTCTATAATTTCCAAAAGACCCTACAAAAACAAATGAAAATTTTAGTGGAAACGTAGTATTAAGTTTCGAAAAATTAATATTTAGAGCGTGTGTGCGAAAATGAACGACATTTAAAGTTTTTGAATTCTTAGTACCCACATGTGACCTCATCATATTAGGTAGGGAATTCTCATCAGGCTAAACAGGTTAACCCCTTAAGATTTTTTATATCTGAAAAAGTTTTTCAAGCATATACAGTTATAGGGCCTGTAAGTCTCGTACAATTTTGGTACTTCCGGGACCAAAAACTGTACCCGGAAGTTACATTCTAAACAACGATATATGACGTTTCAAACAAAAATTTGAACGTCATAATCCTCAGACGTCATATTTCGGCGGGAAACGCTTTCGAATTGCCGGTTTATCGTGCATTCTCGTGAGTCACATGACGAGACTTACAGACCCTATTTCCTCCTTCGATCTATTTTAACAGTTAGTTGTTTGGTCTATCAACTAAAACATTACTGTCAAATGTCTTTTAGCACTTAGATTTGTAGCACTGCTTCAGTTTGGGACTAAAAAAATTTTGTTTATAATTTTTGAGATGCAATTGCTTAATATTCAGAAAATTTGTATGAATTTTTCAATTTTGATGGTAACAATCCTCAAAGATTTGGGATTTATAACCTTATTTAACTTTGTCAAGCTAACATTTAATTCATAATTTAATTCAAAATTAGCAAGCAAAACATTCCATAGTTTTCCTGATCTTATTCAAAATTGATTCGGTATAATCTTTTGATTTTCAATAAACATACTCCTGGAAAAAATAAAACATTGTTTTCAAGCCTTAGTAGGTACCCCTTCGAAAAAGATCAATTCTTATAGGCACTTCAAACACAAATTTATCCATCCCTTACAAAAAGTTTATTTTGCAATGACGGAAGTCATTCTTGGTCAGTTATTTAGGTTAATGATTCCAATAAACAGATTTTCTAATATATTGAAATCAAAAGTTAATTTCATTCAGCAGGCGATCATGGGAAAATATAGATTAAAATACTTGCACAATTAACCTACAACATGCAAGAAAAATAACGACCATTAAAACGGAGAAAACGTCTTAAATATAATAAAGGAAAGTGGTAGGACTGAAAATTGAGTCTATACAAAGTAGACCAGAAATCACAGTAACTGATCTTTTTCATTTTGTTTCCTGGATAAGGCTATTTAATCAACAAGTAGATCCATGTTTTAACTGAACTGATTGCACAAACTGAATGGAAATACAACTTAAAGGCCACAAAATGTATATAGGAAAAGAAATGAATTTAATACAGACAGCGTGACGTATTTTTAGCCAACTTGTTATTTAAGAGTGCAAAAGAGTGACTCTACCAATCAATAATTAAAACAAGTTTTAAAAAACTGCTAGAAGATTTCTTGCCAAAAGTATTACCACTTGTAAAGTAAATTTTGAAAAGCTTAACGCAATTATTTTGTTTATTTTATATGATTTGTAGATTTCTAGCTGTCACTGTGACTTCATAATTACTGTAAGAACAATATTTAAAGCTGTTTTTTTACAATGCAAATTTTTCGAAACTTTGCACAGAACGGAATTTTTGAGAGTTTCTTAAACAGTGCACTTGTACACTCAGTTTTTGGCACGTCACAGCAAATTCAGCCTACACAAAATACATTTCATATGCCTAACATTTCTGGCATTTTTATATACATCAACAGATGAAATTGAAGATGAAATAGGGAGGATCTAAAGTACAAGCAATTAATGCCAATGCTGATTTTACTCTAATTTAGAAACAACGGCAGTAGAATACCGAAGGAAGAAGGGAAGTTATGATCACAAAAATCAAAGTCCAAAGACATGGAAAAAGAGCAAACCGAGAAAAACAATGACAAAACAAGGAAATGAGACAGCCACAATGCACAGAAATAAAAAGACAACATTCAGGACTAAGGTACTCATAGTGTGACTCCAATGAAAAATTGGAAAGACATCAGCTGCTCCGAAAGGGTAAGCATATCCTGCTTCGCCTCCGAAAGCATGAACAATGAGGAAAAAAGCAATAATAATTTTAAAAAAAAGCAAAACAAAAACAGACACATCACAAAAAGTTAATGACTGGAAATGAAAAATCTGACTTTCCCTGAAACACTTGGTATTATCTGATATTCTGCACACCACAAAACGAGTAAAGGGAATAAAAATATAAGAACATAAGTTCACAGCTGGATGTGATAAGTATACAATACTCGTCTTGATAAGTTGGACTTTTTTCTAGTTTGATTTTCACTGCGAGTCTTTCGGTGTATTTATTTTTTAGCCATCCGGCACACATAGAAGGAGGGGGGGGGGGGGGGTTGGATCCAAGAAAATGAGTTTAACCCAACCGCAATTTTTGCGCCTGTCCCAAGTCAGGAATATGTTGGTCATTGGCTTGTCCTTGTCTTATTATAAAATTTAAGTTTCTTGATATTTGGGTTATTGGATGTGGTTTGTTTCCATTGATTTATTCACTATTTACCTTTTGGGGGGGCATTTAGGGCTTGCTATATGGTGTGAGGTTCCTCACGATGTTGAAAACCGTACGGTGACCCCTAGATGCTTGTTTTTTGTCGTTTTATATGGATATGGGATGTTGTCTTCTTGACATTTACCCCATTTCTTTTCTTTTTCATAGTATTTATTATTTTGGCATTTTTTGTCTTACTTTGTAGACAAAAATTATCTTTTGAAAAATTGAAACTACATAGTACGCAACCTCTGAAATAAGGGCAATCGAATCAAACAACAAAGGGATAAGTCAGTCAATGAAAAAAAATCCTTTAAGGTAAATAAACAGTAATATTCATATCCATGAGATTTTGTTGTAAGTCGGCACAATTGAAGAACCAATCCTACTAACCCGAAATCTGTAATAAAAGGGACGGGTCACCATGTTTGCTTTATCTATAATTGGGATCAAAGTTTGCTCATTTTTAGAAATTTTTTCACCTAAATTTACATA